>VNJU01010135.1:0-51929 GCA_008042675.1 Drosophila seguyi | reverse complement strand
ACAAACAGGCATCTTACTCCCGTACTCCTCTGTTCTATCAAGTGAAATAATAGCTATTTACGAAGCTGTTAGGATCTACTCGAAATTACCAGGAAAATTTGCTATATGCTCAGACTCTCTATCCTCCATTAAATCAATAACAAACCCCACCAACCACTCCTTCTACCCCACTTCAATTAGAAACATCATTTCTAATCACTACCCAAAAATAAAACTTATCTGGATCCCGAGCCACGTCGGTATAAAAGGCAACGAAAGAGCGGACAGCGCAGCCAGGGAATCTCACAATTATCCACTTATATATTCCAATAACTACAATTCCAATGACATTTCTCATCTCCTCAAGAATTATTACACTCTCAAACACCAAAGACTGCAAAACCAAACTTCACAATGGTTCAAACAAATCACTCAAAACACCCCACCAAACTTCTCATTTAAAAACACAAACCTAAACAGACAACAACAAATTATCATTAACAGACTACGCCTTGGACATACACAAATAACAAATGCACACTACATGGACAGATCACTTCAAAACACCTGCCCACTCTGCAACATTACACCCTTTGACATTCGACACCTACTGATGGAATGCACTTCGCTTTCCCAACATAGATCACTCCACTTCTCCAATGTTAACCTTATCGAACTCCTATCCAACCCAACAAATACAAATTCCAACATTATTCTCACATTCCTACACAGAACCAAATTAAAATATATATAGCTATAAGGCACAATGGAAATATATAAATGTACTAAAACAAAATTGTAAATACTAACCATACAAAACATAAAACCATTATTGTTAATACACATCGAGCGGTAGGCCACGGCAGCCAATGCTCTTTACTGTTAGTTAGTTAATTTGTTTTAACAAGCTACTAGCTTTATATAATAATAATAATAATATTTTAAACTTAAATTATATATTTGTATTTTAAATTTGTAAATACTTTTGTAATAACTAAAATTATTTTTCCATATTACTTGTATTCTTTAAGAAAAAAATTCAAAAAGTAAGTGTTTTTTTGCTTGTTTACTAATTTTAGTAGAAAATAACGTACATTATTCTATTGTATTCTATACAACGATTTTGATTCAAAAATAAAAACTTTCTCATATATTGCCCACATTTTAAGTTAATATAAAAAAATATTTACTATTGAATGTTTTGTTTGCATATTTTCTTTTATGTGATAAACCACTTTACTGAAATTAAGTTAATCTTAATAAGTATGGCTTAAATAATTGGGCCAAGAAAGACATAAATAAAAATAAAATAAATGGGAGGACAATGTTCAAGATAGGACAATTGTGTTAAAAAAAGTGAGTGCAAGATTTTAAAACAATCATTTGTATATTTCATGACAACGACTTCTAGATCAAAGTTTGGAGATAATTGCGTTTAAAGTTTTACAAACAACCGCTAAGAGTTCGGAACGTAATAAAAATTATATCTCCGTTAATTTTTCTCGGTATGACGAAGTTTTACACAAGACTTCAAATATGTTTTACTTTCGAATAATAAAATATTTTTTTCCCAAAGATTGAAAAAAATTTGTATGGTTTGGATAATTTAACTAGATTAATTTAATTAGATTAATTGGAAATGTAAATTTATGGAAAAGTGAATAAAAATTAAAAAACATACATTTTAAATTTAATAGACAAAAAAGAACACAAATAATTTTTATATTCCTTCTGCTTAAAGCAGAAAAATTAAAATTAAATAAATATTTTGTAATTGTATAAAACATTTATAATGTATAATATAAAATATGAAATAAATATATAAATAATACAATTTTGAAAGCAAAGAATTTTAATATCAGGAAATTGTAAGAGAATTAATCATTTTGGTTCAAGGATCCTTCCCTTCGCCTTTTAAATTTAACTCTAAAATTCCGCCAATAAAATCTAAGGGAAAACAAAAAGTTTTCAAAACTAGAAAAGAAAAGGATTCTCGTATTTCTTTGTTGACTTTCGAGTTGACCAAAGCCAAGAGGAGGCTAACAAAGTCAAATCCCTTTTCCGTCGGCCAATAATGAATGCAAACGAAAGTGATTGCAAAAGTTTCTCCAGAACAGCGCGCCTCATTTGGCCCTCGAAAATATGCCAAGTTTTATTTGCTAATTGCAGTAAAGTAAAGCTAAAGTAAGTGAGTCTGCCCGCAAGCCAAGAAAAACTTCAATTTCAATTGGAGTTTTCCCATGGCTAAATATACATCTCCTACTCGGCTGCACATGAAAAACAGCCCTTGGCTGTGACAGCCTTTACTGGAATCTATAGAAAAGAATCTAAGGGAAAGAATACATTTTTAGTTTGCTTGCTCGAAACACTCTTTCGATGGGAAAAGGAATTGATTTGTGATAATTTCGAAATATTTAAATATATCGAAAGGTTGTTGGTATGCCTAATATAGGAAATTGTATTAATTGACTTAAATTTCACAAGGATGTTTGTGTATCCTCTAAATAAGTTCGGAATAACCAACAATACAAATTCAGACAGGCAAAATAGAAACCGAGACAAGGACATTCTAGGCATTACGAATCTCCAAGTAAGTAAATAGCAATTACGTAGTGCAATGTATTAATTATAAAATAATCATTACAAATAAAATACCCAAAACTAGGGTATACGAAAAAACCGCCGGCAGCGGCCTGCTCGGCCGGGGTTTCGGTTTCGGGGGTAAAAGTTGACTGCCAGCGTTTTTCCGCAAATTTCTTTGCAAGTTTTTCCCTCACACGGCGGCTGAGTGTGTGTGTGTGTGGGTGGGGGACCAATGTTGTAATTGAATTTGCGTCAAGTTCTATTAAGTGGCGTAAACTTTTGGCCTTTGAAATTGAACTTGGCTCACCGCATGTGCATTTTTCATATGTTTATCGCAGAGTTGCGATGTATTTGCCGTTCTTTCTTCGATTCCTCTCGATTTTGCTTGACAGTTCGGGGGCTGGCGGCGTAAAGAAAAGTGAAAAGAAAGAAAACCCGGAATAAGTCTGCGCTGTCAGTCACACGGGTCACATATGCGGGGTTGCCAATGAAGCATTAAATTGTTTTTGGCATTTTACAGTCACAGGGACTTCAGTCCAGGCCAACAATGGCATCTCATCTCCCAAAAAATCCCTACAATCCATCTCGGTCCCATCTAAATCAGAGCAAAATCAAGCCGAGTCCATCAACATCATCATTATAATCAACGTTACCCAACTGATTTGGTATGCAGGACCACACAGGCCACTCTAAGTTGGATCCTTGTTCCCTGTTTAATTTAGCATATCAAATTTATGCATTTTATTTCGGCAAATGCATTAAATTGTTAATGTTCGGCATTTCGAGGCGAAATCTAGGAGTGAAAAAGGAGACGAATCTGTGTGCCTGCAAGACCCAAACTTTCTATTGGGGTCACAGCTGTTGCGACGCGGTGAGTTTCAACATTAAATATTAAGATTGTTTGCGACAGCTGGTGGCATCTTTTTCACGCAGACTTTTTTATGTGCTTCTTGTGATTTTTTTGTTATCTCATATCACTTGGCACCCATTTGGCAAAGTTTTAGACGTGTTGACCGATAAACTATTGCATGCATTGCAAATGCGAAAACTATTTAAAGGTCCAAGTACAAACAATTTTTTGAAACATTTATTGTCTAAATTTAAAGTTCTATATTAGTAGTTTATCCTGAAAATCATGCGAAACCTTCTTGTAACATTACAATCCACTAAGAAATCCTCCCAAAGAGCCAATTCTCATTCCCAAAGCGGTGTAAATCGTATCAATTCTCAGTCCAATTAAAGACCCGCCCAATGGCTTTATGCAAAACAATTTATCAACTTGTCAACATATTAAATAAGCCTGGGTTAAAGATTTTGATACCGAACTCCTATCCCCTCATACCACACTCAGCCCCCCCATATGCCTGCCATCCAGCCCCTTCAATCCGTCAATTCAATGACGAAACTCCAATAATATGCCAACTGCCAATATTGCGTATACGCAGCGCTGTACGTCCATTGTTCCTGCAACGTACCGAATGTTTTGCTAGCTGGGATTTGTTTAGCAGTAAGCGGAAATAGTTGTAGGCCAGAGTGGGCTAGGCAGTGGGAGGGAGGGGAGCCCGAAGCGGGAGCATGTTGTGTATGTTGCTGAAGTTTATATGCAGGATAAACTGTTCAACCAACTGACGTACAGAGCTTGTCCGGAGTTCAGCAGACTGGGAGGGAAGGGGTGATTGGGGGGCAGACGGCAGGCTCAGTCTGCCATAAAAGCAAATAACTGTCCGGCGAGTGTGTGTGTGTTTTAGTTAACCGAACTAGTTGTAGTGTCTGTGTTTGGCCCGCATGTATAGATGTACATATATCTAATATGTTTGTCCATCAATTGTCCTGTCCAAACTGCTCCCCAAACCGAGCTCGAATCTCGTGCAAACATGCTGAAATCCAGATCCTTGACCTGACTTCTCTCCCCCTGCGGTCGGGTCAAGTCAACATTTCTGTTCCGAGTCAGTTAATAAATATTTTTTATGCCACATCAACGAGCAAAAGTAAATATGCCGTAAAAAAAAGACGTCATCACAATGTACGGCGAATATGCTTACATATAAAGTCCTGAAGGATCTTTGTTCTGCAGTTTGTTGTGAGGTTTGCAGCTGTTGCACTTCTCTCAAGATGTTTTAGGCCTTTTGCTTGTGTTTATTTGCTTATTTGTGGCCACATATGTATTTCGGTTCAAGTTATGTTTATTGTTTTCATTACAGGAGTCCTCAGCACTGGCCAGTACTCTGGGTAAACATGGTTCGCATCGAATGGAAATTGAAATGAATAGCACCCAAGGTGTGTGCCCAGTCCAATTAGGACCAACTAAAATTGGGTTTCCAGTGCCTATAATGACTTGAGTAAATATCTTTGAAGGGAGAAACTAATTATATTATTTAAACGATGTAAGTCTTCATCTCCTTAAATTCTTTAGGTGACTATTTAGGCCAATTTACTGCTAAACCAGACCAAACTTTGGAAGTCACGCCCCCTCAATGAAATAAAGCCAAACGAGTCAAATCGAAAATTCTCAAGAGTGAAATAATTCAGGCAATGAAGGTCCCACTGAACGCTTATCCCCAAAATGGAAATGCCACGAGAAAATCTCGGAACACATGTTTTGAAACGGGGGCAACGCCATGCAGCTCCACCAGGACCACGGTAAAGGACTTCTTTAAGGCCGAAAAGGAGAGGGAAGAAGGCCATCTATTAGGGTTTGACATTAGCATGAAAAACGCATTTTTCTTCAAACTTAAACAATGGGGAAAAAGTCTGGAATGGAAAACGGTGCGAGAGAGGGCAGAAAAGGGAAAATGTTTTAAACAACTTTTTGGCAAAGTTTCCATTCTTGTAAAGGTGACAAAGCCATTCCGATTCCCAGAATTCGATATCGTTACGACTTTGATTGAATCAAATTGTTAAGAATTATTTCTCGCCCTCACCATTTGTCGGTACGTGAAATTGTATTTTGTTTTTTTTGGCAAATATATTTATGCAATTGAAATGTTTACATAGAAATAACGATTTCGAAGGGTTCAAAAGTTGAGAAGTTTCTGTGTGAGTGTGTGTATGTTGCTAAAAGTTTGCCATTGGCAGCTTAAAAGCTTTTTCAGACCATCAATTTTGCGGGGTTTGTTGACATCCAAAAGTCAAACGACATTGATGAATTCGAATTCGAGAGAAGCGAACTTTCAGTTGGCAAATTGGGACATATGAGGGGAAATATACTTCCATGGAAATATTTAAGATAAGAATTTATTTATGATTTGATATCTCTAAAGAAATGCTAATAGCTTTTCTTAAATATAATTTTGCATAATATATTTTTAATATCCGTAAGCAAATTTGTTTTAATTCCTGTGCCTATTTCCAGATTGTCAGCAAAGAAACGCGTCTGCTGGCTGCTGATAAGTGGCAATCAAAGCTTATCCCACAGACTTTGGCAAACGCACACGGAATCCTTATCAAAGCCAAACGAAGAACAAGGCCCAGAGTGTCGCACAAACTTTGCCATGTCTCGGCCTGATAGAAACTTTTCGCCAGCAACTCTCTTTTGGCCCATTGACAAAAGTTGACATATGCAAAAGTAAAGAAAATGAGGAGAAAAAAATAATATATATACAAATTATCAGGACATTTATCTGAGGCAAAAAGCCGAAGAGGGGAAGTGGAAAAATGATGGTGGAATGAAAAGTTTTGATTTATTTTTAAGCGCAAAGTTTTTGTCCTGTCACAAAGATTTTTGACAAGGGTGTATTGTGCACCGGAGAGACTCCCAGCAGACGCTGAATGAAATCGAAGCAGAAAATGCTAAATCAAATCGTACCTAAGGCTGAGAATTGGTCTCATCCTCCTCTCCGAGGAGAAACAATGATCCAAACGAAGCCAATCGAGGAAAGAGGAGAATGACAGAGGGAATATTTTGCCTGGCTTGCTTAACTTTTACTTTTCCTTTCGCCTGCTGCCCTGGATTAAGCCAGCTTAAGGCCTATTAACGGCCCTAAGTGACAAAGTTGGTGTCTGTTTTTAATTGCGGACAGCTGCAATGTTAAGTGCAATCAAGCTGAAAATGAGCAGGGATATTCTTAGGGCTTTGGGGCTTTAAGTCTCGCCCAAAGGAACAAGAGGGCCGCAAGCCTCTAATAAATTATCAGTGTTTTAGGCTGAAAGTGATAAGTACGGCTCATATCTGGACAGTGTCCAAAGGTATAATTAAGCAAATAAGAAAAAAAAAATAAATAAAAATAAATAAATGTTAACAGATTTTCCTTAGGATTTATTTAATTTTGGATTATTAAAACAGTACTATTCCTAATTGTCCCTTTGTGTGTTACATGAAATATAGTATATGGATTTAATCAATCCGATTATGCATAGGGTTAATTAAATATTAATTAAATATCGAATTGAAGAAATCAAATAACGTTAAAAATATTTTATACTTGATGTATCCACTTGAACACAAACTTCAGATATGAAGTTGCAATCTTTTCGTAATTTTATGCAATAATGCTTTCCTTATGTTCAATACGATATCTTTATTTACAGATTTTAACACATTATATTCTATATATTATCTATAAGCTTATATTTTCCTATACATAAACTCCCAGCTACAGCAAGTCCTATTTTAGACAGCACTCTTACCTTATTCGCGCCTTTCCATTTTGCCAAGCAAATTTAAGCACAATTTAATTTGCCATTTGTTAATGACACAACGGACTAAAAAACTAACAAAAGCAGCAACAAGAGTAACAAAACTAAAAGCATTACACACACGGGCTCAGTGAGAGAGGAGTGCCAGGGAGAAAGGGGAGAGAGTGCCTGCAGTGTCACTTGAAGTGTTGCAGTCGCCGCGCTGACAACGAAAATAAAAATTTGCTGTCTTTTTTCGCAGGAGGAGGGGCTCAGGGAGCCCGCAAAGTCTGTCGGACAATAAACACATGTTTCAGTTTGTAATACGCGGGGCCGTAAAGTTGGCGAGTCCCTCCCGTGTCTTCAAGCCCCTCTCCGTGTTACCTTCAAGCGAGTGTAAAAAATCAAGAAACGAATACTAGATTTTGGCAACTACATTTTGTATGCTCTATCGTTGAATACTAAAAACCTAATATTTAAATAATTATTTCAATATTTTATTATACACCTTTGAAACATGATCAATTTAGATTTTCAGATAAACTAATTATTCCTTAAGAGTAGCTAATCGTATCTATATATTTATATATCTTTTATATTATTTTTAAGTTATATTTTTTTTTCTTTTGTATTTTGCTGAGTGTTTATTTTATTAGCACTCTACTTTAGGGTATGAAAAAGAGAGAAGTAATGTGTACTGCGAGGGTAGCCGAAAAGCATCTTTAGCGTTCAGTTTGTGTGCCTGTTTGTTATTGTTGTGTATTTTTTTGTGTGTGCGAACAGATGCCCTTTTATTTTATGTTTCGAGTGTGTGTGCGAAGTTTAGCACGCATTCCTCTTCAGTTGCCTTTATTTTATTTTACTTTTTTTTTGTTGTCGCTGGAAGGAGATTACATTTGACAATGGGGAACATGTGGTACTCATAGGGCATTGAGGGCCTCCTGGATAATGGCCTAGGTAAGCCGTGCGAAATTGAACTGTGTCAGTGTCACAACAGAAATCGATTTCACACTGGCGTTTTGTGGAAATGTTCTGGATTTAGGAGCTGAGGCAAGGATTACGGAGAGAGAACAAAGCTGGATATAGAAGGGCACTCGGCATCCGACCTGGCCGAGACCAGAGACATCCGCATGCCGAGTATTTTTAGTGCGCACTGTAAGTAGTTTCGTCTGTGCCTTGAATGTGTCTGCATTTCGCCCAGTGTCTGTCTGTGGGCCATAAACTCCGCTGGCTAATTATGGCCACTAATGAGCTTGAAATGGCACTTACCAGAAACAGCCACGGCAGTGTGTGTATTTAGATATTTGAATGCCACATAAAGGCAAAAACCAACAAAGGGGAGCCACGACAATCGTCGAATAAATACACTCTAGCCCTTTCCCAGGCGAGTGCCATTATTTATGCGCGACGGCAAGTGTGAAAATGTGAAACAGTAATTCAAATTAAAGTAGCCAAATCTAAAATGCAACAGTTGCCATTCAAGGGAAATTAGCGGAAGGATTATGAGAGCAGACAGGCGATAAATAAGAAAACGGGGATATATGGATAATTTAAATGATTTTTACAGTTTTTTTATTAGTTGTCTTGGCACAAAAGCAGAAAAAGCACATATGGAAGAGCGGATAGATACTCTTATCAATAATAGTTATTTACAAGGTATAAACAATCTTTTAGCAGCTAATGAAGCTTAGTTAACAACCAAATCTATTATTTTTTTGTTTAATAAATTGCTCTGCTAAGATTGAAATAAACTATCTAAATACCAAAAGACCACTGTTCGTTAAGAAGATATTTTTCCAATACTCACATTGAGTTGTCTGTCCCTTTTTTCTGCGTTCTTGGCTCCTCTGTTATTGCTGGTTATTAAAATATAACAAACAAGAGATCGAGCCAGGGCCCTGGACTCCGCCTCCTTCTGCATTGTAAATTTTAATTATTTCCTACAAATGATGATTAAATTGGCCGCAGGCAACCAGCAGCAGCAGCCGCCAGATATTAAATCAATAAATACAAAAATGCCTGCATGTGGGAATGCCCGCCGTCCCGCTGGCCCCTGCCTTTCGGTTGGCCACGTTTAAATGGCAATATGTAAGGACGGCAGAGGCAGTGATGACAGTTTACCGGTTTACAGTTCATTATATTGCATAAATTGACTTTATATCGGGCCGCACTAGGCACAATATTAACAAACAACAACAAGGAGCAGGAAAATGAAATGCCAGCAATTTACCGCCGTCTGAAAATGAAATGTGCAAAAAGAGGCAAAAGCCCGAAATGAACAAAAAGTCAACAGGTGAAGCAGATTAAAAAAAAGTAACAATTGGAAAAAGACAGGACTAGTTGCCGGAGAAGGCCATAAATAAATGCATGCAATATTGTTTACACACCGAACTGGTCGAACTGATTTTATTTCTTTCAACATTTTTGCGCTCTATTTAAATAAGAAAATATACAAAAAGAGCTGGTATTACCTGCAATAACGTTGATTGAAAATTTCAAGTGCGTCCATTATAATTATTAAAATAACCTTTGGTTCTTCATTAAATAAAATACTTTTCCATTTCGATTGAGAAAGAAAACTTCCTCAAATAAATCGTAAAATCAACTCTTACCTAAATCTTGTTAAACATTAGGGAAAATAAAGCCCGGAAAATATATAGAAAATATTCATTTTGCGGAATAAACCCTTGATAACATTCCAACCAATAAAAGGTATAAAAAACAGCCCCACGCAGCGTCGAAGTATGAACAATTCGATGTACTTAGCATAGAATAGCAATTTAACAAGTATTACTGGACCAGCACATAAATGGCTACTTGAGGGACTATTTCCCTTCGCACCCCCTCAAAACCTCTTTAGTGCCGAAATCTGAGCTGCAGACGTCGAGGCTTTTGTTCAGGTGACGAAATGCGACTTCAAACTACGTGAGTTGCCTGCTAAAAGCCGCAAAACTGAAGGCGAAAACACCGAGACGAAAAAGTTCAAAAAAAAAAAAGGAAACCGAGAAAAATCCGAAAACGAATACCCGAAAATCCATTGGTACACAGAGGATAGAGGGTGGCACATTAAGGGGGCCGTATTTGGGGATGGGCTTTGGAAATTCTGGAAATCCCCAACTGGGCGGAGGGGAGGGAGCTGCCATTTTGGGCCAGAAAGCCAGACAACAATGCCCAGGCCCAAGGTAAATGCAATCAATACGCGCAGACGGCACATAGCAGGTATTATGTATTATGTATAATGCATGATGCGCCCTTCTATCCTTCGGCAAAGAGACGCCGAGTGCGAGAGAGTGCCATGAAAAATCAACGCCGGGCGTAATCTATTAAATTATCCTAATTTCATCACGCACCAAATCCCTTTAGCCATAAGCCTTCGTCCTTCGTCCTGGGCCTTTCCCCCCCTCGCGTCTGGTTCGTCTGGAAAACAATAAAAATTTGCATAATATCGGTATAATATTTCAGCATTATATGTGCCCCACGAAAGGTGCAGAAGTGTCGAGTATTATGGCAAGATTCCTCCATTCCCCCATTTACTTTTTCGACAATGTGTGTGCGGGGTAACACATGTTCCCAACGCTTTTTTCCAGAATTTTTGGTTAGGTAACTGCACTAAGCGAATTTATCTTGTCCACCCTGTCGCTCCCATTCGCGTTCTGTTCTGTTCTTTGCAGCTCGTTTGAAAAATCCTCACTAATTACTTGTCTAATTACTGGGATTTTTTCCAGCCAGGCCAAGTAGCCGCAATTTGTTTCGCCAAAATCTCATTTTAAAAATAGCCAAGTCAGAGAAGAAAGGGCTAAAAAACAAAGCGAAATGCTAAAATGCCAGGCTAAAATGTTAATGTAGATGAATACATGCAGAAATGTCGACAGAAAAAAAAAGTTGAAATAGATTAATGAAATGAGGATGAAATGCAGAAGATTTGCTTTAAGTTCTGGGAACTGCGTTTTACAGACTGAACAAGTTTTGAAATGTTGCTAGCCACTTGTCTTATTAAAATCTATAAAATTGTCTTAAAATCTTAAATAAATGAGATATTTCCACTCAAATTTGTGCCTTTGCCAACTATATATAAATTTCTTATCAATAATCAGGAGGAACTTCTCCCAACTGTATGAAGATTAAGCAATTTTGGCAATTTCTGATTGTTGGTACTGCATAAATCTACAAAAATAAATAGCGAGGAAGAAGGATATTTGTCTTGGCCAAGGACTTGGCTCACACTCAAATGGCCAGCAATAATTCATCATAACTAACTCCGGAGGCGATGCTCATTTGTCAAGCCCAGCCAAGTACAATGAACTCCAAATTGCGAACAAAACCAGCAGAAAAAATAAGTATTCTTTAGTAGAGAATATTCTTAGGGAAATCCAAGAAAGAACACATGTGATGCCGTTTGCGGTTGAGCTTTGATGATCCAATTGGCCGGGATGCGACAGATTCGAGCGTAAAATGAAAGGAAATTGAAATGCGAACAAATTGAATTGAAGATGGCCCGAGGGGCCAACAGCAACCGCAAAAGCCACGGCAAATCCTCTGGCTCTATTTCGGGCACTGTTCTGGTCTCTTCTGCTTCGTTTAACTCGCCCCCAAGTATGCAACAACTTTCGCCAGCAAGTGGCACTCAATGAGTGCAATCAAATATTCAAGGCGGTGGCCAACTTCTCGACTTGCCACGCCTTGATGCATAATTAAAATCCATTAAATGAATTTCTTACTCGCGCTCTCGCTTTTTTACTTGCCGTTTCTGTTGCTGTTGCTGTTGCGAACTTTTCAGTAATGAATCAAAATGAAAAAAGTTTCCGCGGGGTCCAAGTTATTCGTATTTCGTTTCGACTCCAGCGACCATTTCCTTGGCCCATTAATTTCCCATTTTGACATTTACACAATCGTTGCTCCATCGCCATCCAATGGCTAGGAATGCAAATTTCATTTTGGTCATCATGAATGCCAAAGTGCAAAATTCAATCAATTTGAGCCATTTACCTAACCGTCATTGAGAGCGAGTTCAAATCCAAATCCCAGAGTGTGTGATTGAGAGTTGGTCGAATTGTGTTTCTGACACACACACAGCCGAAGTCCCATTCAAAAATATTCCTGTATGGATGCTATTTGTGTGGCTGTGTCAGGTAAATCATGACTGGCAAAGAGTGTTTCCCAATTAATAAACACCGAACCGATTGGCTTTTGATTTGGCTAAAAAGGCTGAATGTTAAAAATTCAATCAACTGAATTTTTCTCTTGACCGCTGGAAATAGGAGCTTATCGGAAAATGTTGGTAGCAATATTTATTGCAATACTCTTTACTTAGTTGTAAATTGTTTTTAGTAAATTTTTTTTATGACTATATTAGCTTAAACTCCTCTAAATTATTTGAATATCTAAAAGCTAAACTAGTTTAAAGTTTTCATGCCACTATTTACTGAGTAATGCAAGTGCCAAAAGGTGTTTCCGATTTTAATGGCGCCACTTAAGCCGAGCTTAAGTTTAACCCGCAGTTTCCTTCCCGCGAGCCGCATAAATAAATACAATTCAAAATGCAAATTAAGCTTAATAATCCCCCCGATGTTTGCCTAGACGTGGCCAGTCTAATTTATCGGCATTTAATTGCTAAAGGATTTGAAGCAAAATATTAGCGGTTGCCATTCTGGTCCGGCGAGCGTGAAATTGTATGCAATCCCAGTTTCAGACCCAATCCCAATGCCAGTTGCTGCGGCTACGGCAGTCCTCTGGCATTATAATGGCCCCTCGACCAATGCGATTATATTAATTAATTTGCCATCGATTGCCGTATTAGAGTTTCATTGTCTTGAATTTCACTTGAGCGCGCCAAGGTGGATGGATTTGTTGCCCCAATAGACTGTTATTTAAGGGCAGGGAAGGACTATTTAAATATGAATGGACTGCGACGAATGATTTACCTGTACATTTATTGAGTTCAAGTTCATCAGTAAGCTAATAATTTTAAAGGTCTAACTTGAAGTCTGCTTAAGATTTTACAAATTCAAGAATAATGTACTACCACTTATGCTCTATAAATTCAAACATTTCTCATTATCTTTAATGAACAAGTAAGAAATAATAAAAGCCTCCCCATAATTTTACAGTTTTATAATATATTTGCCGTAAAATAGCTTTAAACATAATCTGAACTCAACTCTTCTTAGTTCTCTTTTGAAATATCGATTTTTCAACCATAAATTCTTGCCTCGAGAGTCTTTAGTGTCAGTATACTTTAGCATAATTCAAAGTAAACCCAAATATCCAAAACAGCCATAAATATTGCATTAACCAGCTCTTGGTTGCGCTAAAAGATTTCAAAAATTCACCCGCTCAATATCTGCATAATCTTTCAATTGCAGTCGTTAAAGTTTGTGTGGGATTTATTCCTGCGTTTTGAAGTTGAGTGCGGCAGATGTTTTGTAAAATGCTAATAATTGCCTTAATTGCGTTGATATCCAAATATTTGCATTTGCGGCAGAAGCGAAACGCATTTGAACTCTCGAGTGCCTGTCCGCGCGGGTATGGCATCTTCTAAATCTGAATCCGAATCTGAATCTGATTATGTTTGCATTTGCATTTGCATCGCTTTGGATTCGGATTCGCAGTCGCTATTGCAGTTCTTCCGCCTCGGATTGATGCAGTCTGTCAAGTGGACCGACAATGTTGATGTGGCTGATGATGACGATGACGATGACGATGGCTTCTTGAAATGTTTGTTTTAATAAATGCGGAGTAAATTGTGCATTTTATGCTGTAAATGAGGCCTGGACTAGACTGGCGTTTGATGTTTGCCCAGGGCAAATTTACAGGCAAGGGGATGCCCAAAAGAAAGCTGCTCGAATGAGTCAATATATGTCTGACTGCCTTGCACTTGCAGAAATTCGAATTACTTTTGAAAATAAAACAACCAATGAGAGGTAGTAGTGTTCCAAAGAAACGGAATCAAAGAAATTATAAATACCTTAAAAATGTAAATAAAAATTGTTCTAGCACTTCTGTTGAAAATATAGAATTAACAATTGTACTCTTTCAAGTAAGTGTAACCTAACCTTGGCTACGATGGGGGCTTTTCAATGTTGCAGCTTCCTTTTAAAGCCGATCCCTGGGACGTGTGTTTACCCAGCTGTGACGTAATTTCATTTTGCATTTCCTCCCCCCAAAATGCAGCTTTCCATACTGCTCTCCGTGGGATTAATGCCGCTGACGTCTGAAATCTGAAATGATGTCTGTCAAGGACTCTCGGGCGATGATAATGTGCTTTGGCGCAAACTTTCAAACAAACCCCCACAGCCACCAGCACAGGCATAAGCTTTGCCCAAAACTTTTATGACTAGACACTTTTTCGGGGGAGTTCCCCCTATTCCCTTCTCGTTCTCGTTCTTGCTTGAGCTCCTTCGCCCGCCCAAAACGTCAGTGATTTACTCTCCTTCTGGCTCGTCAATATGCTAATAATGTAAACTCATGTGGCCGGAAATTGTTTAGCTATAAACTTTGTTTATGGCTTGCCAACTTTAAATTGGACTGACGGACGGGCGGCAGATCGGGTATTAAATGCTAAATGTTTAACTAGGCATATGTTCGTCATTTGTTGAGTGCCTGATGCTGGCAGAAGTGTGAGTGTCAAGCGTGCTTATCACTTAAGAGTGTGTTTGGCAAAGCGTCTTATCGACTTTGGCCCAAAGTTTTTGGAGAAAGTCGATTGGGACGAATAATGGGCCGGCTCGCTGTTTGCAGTAAGCAAATGTAAGGTTACATTTTGTACATGTAAATCATCAGAGTTTTGGAAAATATATATAAATTTAAAAAAATAAAAATTATTTATTTTAAGTAGTTTACTAAATGAGACTGAATGATTTTATATACATACATACATACCTATTTTTTTTAACGAATGTTCTTCAGAGCGACGCTGCCTACTTTGTTATTGAAAATATTTTAAACACACATATAATAGCTGACAGCTTAAGACTTAGCACTTAAAATTTATAGATTTTTTTTTAATTTTAAATAAAATATATGAAAAGAAAGGAAACCCACAGCAGAGTGTACGCGCCTGTCATATACCAAGTCCCAAGGCTTTGTCCATTAATTTTTGCACATATGTAAGAAATCAAAAAAAAAAAATTTCAAAACATCATAAAAATATTTATTTTTTATTGCCAAATTTTAAAACAAATGTTTAGGACAAGGCAAGTCTAAGAGCGAGTGAAAAACTATATGGGATTATAACTCTCGTATTTGTTTACCGATTTAACAACATTTTTGTGAATAATTTATGACCTGCAAATCCCTTGACAAATATTTGTAAATTCACCTGCCATCCTTTGTAAAAAATATCCTTTCCTGCACTTAACAAACTTCAAATTCAATTAATTTTATTTTCGTCAACAGCAAAAAAAAATTAATGATATCTGCAGAAAAAAGTTGGGCCCAAAGATTATAGCAAAAAGTTGGGATCAGCTCTGGGCTGATTTCCATCCAATTCCTGTTTACATTTTGCACATCTATCAAACTGTTTTCCTTGCAACTTTTTGTAGCAATTTATTAACGTCACCTGGCCGTTTGCATACTTGTACATACATATATATCCCTCAAGATTTTGTTGTGTTCATTAGCCAGTCGGGGCTTTTCCCATTTTTCTTGTTGTTTTCCTGTTTATTTGGGCAAGGCAATTTGACACTTTTAAGGATTTGCGGAGTTTGACACGCGTAACGCCATTAAATTTATCAATTGCTCAACTCGCTCGGCGGCTTTCCCTTCGCTCTTTGAGCTTTTATAGCTCCCCCTTGCTGCTACTGCTCTTATTATTATATTTTTTTTTATTTGCCATTACGGAATTTACAACTTTTTTCAATCAGCCAAACGATTCGCGCAAGCGACGCGTGGCTGGGGAGCACTTGATTTTGATTATTTGCGATGAGGAAAATCAAGCAGCAGCTCTGGATTTTATTTTCTTGTTGCCAGCATAGTGGCAATTTATCATTCATTAGATGCTGGAAAAGGAGCTGGAAATATAAATGATGTCAGATGAGATTTTGGGAAAGGAAAGGTGGCAGCTTTCTTAAGAGCAATGCAAAACGAAGTAACCTAAGGGAATAATTTTATTGTATTTGTATTAAATGTTTGAAAGCAAATGTAGTTTAAGGAATTATACATTTTAGGGAACTTGTTGCCTTAATAGTAATATTTTTTTTTCAATTATTACAGCGTGATTTCATCAGGATCCAAGATGCTTAGGCAAATAAATGTCACATTTTTATAACCACACATTTTACGACTTTGTTTATTTTAATTTTATGCCCCTAAACACCACACGTTTTCCTTCAATAAATCGAAGCCTCCCTTTATGGTTATGACTGTGTCGCAGGTGCTCTTAATATAATCCAATATCCGGGCAATAATATGGAAATGAATAAACATAAATAAGCATAAATAAATACAAATCAAGCAAACTGTGAATCATAACCGAACTGAAAGCAACACTTTAAGACTGTTGAAGCTGGCCAACTAACGGTGACCGCAAGTTGACAAGAATTTTCACTTTTATTGCCAACATTTAACAGGCCATGACACGGCGGCAACTTTTTCATCATCAATTTGCTTTATGGCCCGGAATGGCTGCCGCACAGTGCAGCCACTTGTCATAACACGGCGGCGAGTTACCGTTACCGTTTTGCTAAAACATTTACCCATCCCAACGGCCGGAAAAAAGAGACAGCGGAAAATGGGGAAAACTAGCTGCAACCGACCTAGCTAGAGATGGCAAACTGTAATATAAGGCAATGGAATTTATTTAAATTAAATATATTAAGAAATATGTAAGCCAGCAAGCCGAATATGGTAGAGGAGTTCACAGTGTGTTTAAAATATGAATTTTTTATAATCGGTCAAACAAGTCAGTTTTCTCTTCCTGAGCAAGCAAGCTTGAGATTCGGGGATCAACATAATGTGTAAAACCCTGTCTAAAAATTATTACAAAAAATAATTTAAAATCGAATCCATTATTAAATCTTTATTTAAGGATTATAACAATAAATCTGATAAATCAATTAATTTAAACCGTAAGTCTTTTGACCCAAATAAATAATACAATCTGGCAAATGTTCCGGCTTTAAGACACCCATAAAAGGTATCCAAAATCAAAGTCACGACTTTCCCAGGCTATCTATATCACATCTTCCCTTCCATCTCTAGATCTATCGCTCCCAGAAACCGACGCACACAGAGGCTGGGCATTGTTGTTGGCACTTTGCTAACATTTTCACACCCAAGACAGAGGACGGCGGTGGACCAGGCCCAGAAGGCAGCTAGCTCAGCTGGACGAAGGCAGCGACAATTTGTCTGCGAATTCGCGAGGTGTTGGGAAAGGGTGAGGGTCTTCCAGTGGTAGCGAGGCGGGGCGGAAAATGGGGTCAAAAAGTGGGGCGGGGCGACCTGTCTGAGCCTCAGAGTGTTTAGCTTCGGTTGCATGTCCATGATGGCGTGTAACTGGTTTGTATCTTTTTGCAGCTATTTCTCTTCGTTTTCCACTTCCTTTCTTCCGAATTTTCCCTCTCTCCCCGCGCACTTTCCCGTTGTCCGATTTTGTCAACATTATTCAAGCATAAACATGGCCCAAACCAATGCGATGACGAACCCGAAATACAGTGGAGGGAAAGCGGCTCAAAGGGTGGCCGTAAAGGGGGTAAAATTGTTGCAAGAATGGAAAGGGGGTGGTGTGCAAAAGAATAGGTGGCCGGGGAAGAGGAAACGTGATGCCAGCCAAAATGCTGCAAATGGTGGAAAGTGCTCGAAACAAGCATTTAAAAGTCGTTAGGTCTGTACAAATCAAGATAAATGGCGATAGGACATGTGACCAAGCGAAGGACGTTGGATCCAAAGGTGGATTCATTCCAGGGAAAGGGAAAAGAGCCCAAAAGTGGGTCTTGTGTGTAAGGGTTAGGTGAGCTTCCGTTGTCCTCATTCATTTGTTTGCCTTTTGTAAAGCGGACAAACAGCGTCCCAATTAAAATTATGGCAGCGGAGAAGGTCCTCTCAAGGGTGGCAGGATTTAAAATTTGAATATGGTTACGTTTTAAAATTAAATAACAAATATTGCATACAATTTCAAGGGGAAACTGTTCTAGACTTGAAACCTTACCAAGTTTAATATTGCTTAAGGTCCAGGCACATCGAAACTCCATTTACTTAGATTACTTCGCCATCAATTTACCGCCTGGCGTTTGTCCCGCACTCCATAAGCCCTTAAGATTTCTATTCAAACGGAATGCATAACATTTGCCCATCCAATTAGGCCAAGAATGGCGTATCGGGCCCAAATCCTGTCCTGTCTCTTGGACTTCCTCCACTTCCTCGCTGCTCCGCAGTGCATATTCGAACAGCGCCCTTTGGTGCAATAAAATCCGCACAGCGAGTGCCGAGAGGCAGGCTTCGCTAAATGCATCACGTATTGGATTTTGACATAAACGCTTGTCCTCGTTAGCGCCGCATCGTGTTCCGCCTTTCCGTGCCCTCAAATCCCCTGTCCCTCATCCAGCATTTCCCCTCAATTTCCACCCACAGAGATCCTCCATTCGCCTGCGGTGCCCAGGCAAAAGTTTTACAACCGAGCGGGAACAAAGGTGCAAACCGAGGAACCAAAAAGTTTCAGACAAGTAGTAGGCAGCATGTTGATAAATTGCCTGGGCTTTAACCCGCGCCCTGACGCTGTCGGATTTTATGCAAAAATCATTTCAAAAAGTTGACTTTAGTTAGGAAGTGGCTCTCCCGACCATGGGGATACCTCTCAATGGAAGTGTGCCATGGAGCATTTAAAGATAAAATCTTATTTAAGAAGTTTACTAGGACATTTATGATAAATAGCACCTTCGTAATGTATAAAATGATTATATTTGTTGAAGAGCTCATCAGTAAAATTAATTTCCTCTAATTGTGATAACCAAGCGAACCCTTTAAGATTATTATTAAAATATAAAATATAAATCTAACGACTAAGAAAGTTCTTTAAAAGTATTCCTAAACTATTGTGCAAGGCATGGTTTCCCACAAGCCTTTTTTCTTTGCCCGGCCTCTAAATTCTACAGAAAATATTTAATCTTTAATAACTATTTTAATAGCTCCATATCGACATTATTTTAAATAAATTAGCTAGTAGCTGATTTAATGTATTTAAGACCTTTACTGTCGCTGTTTGAAGCGAAATCCCAATGGACCCACTGAGGCACCGGCAAGCCAGGCTGGATTTGAAAAGTTTGCCCATTGGGGAAGACACTCTTCAAGGAAAAAAGGTGGAGACTGAGCCAAGAGCTGCTCGCTTCGATTGAGATCCCTCGAGTGTTGACTGACGGCGTCGCTGCTGGCGCTGAAATAATGCGGCCAATAAATGTCAATGCAATGTGAGGAGGGCAAGGTAATGCAGGGAACGGGGGTTGTTGCCTTTCATGTGTTTCCACTGCGCTCATTGTGTATATATTTAAATGGCAGTTAAAGTGGCAACACGTTTCGTTTTCGTTTGAACTCGTCGATGGGATGATGATCTTGCAGCTGGAAGCGTTCCCAGTGCATCCTTCACCTCCTCACTCACCCCACCTTTTACGTCATGCATTTATGCGTTTATAAATATTTCATACTTTGAGCAGCGTTGCGGAAGTTTTCCCACTCCGTGAGTCATACTTTCGGTGCTATGCTCAACCTCAACCTGAACAAAGACCTGGCCGTATAAACAATATATGTATGCATATCTGGCTGTTTACCGATTTCCTCATTTGCATTCAATGAATGGCCAGAAGATGGGCCGGAGCCATTGTGAGTGTCATTGTCAGTTTGGAGCACACTCGCAGATGATTCTCCATTCCAATGCCATTTGCATATTGGCACTTGACGAAATACTTATCTTGCCGAGGAATGGCAAATCAAATTGTTGGCAATTTGCATACATCATATGTTAACAGCGATTTTGAGCCGGGTATACATATCGCAGATAAATCAATTCCATTCTCAGTCTCGGCTTTGACAGCCTCGATTGGTGGCTAAAATGAAATGAAGTCATCATCATCATCAGCAATAAAGGCTCGATTAGCCTTCAATTAATGACGGAATAACAAAGTAAAATACTTACTTTGTTTAGCTTATTCTCTAACATACTTCAAACTGTTCTTAACTCAGTTAAAATTTTAAAATATTTGTAAGAATGTTTCATATTCAATTAAGTTATCAGTATTAGCACAATAATTCTTTTTAAATTACATTGCTTACATCGTTTAAAACCAAATATAAAGCTATTTGCTTTTCAAGTACACATATTTATATGGAATATTGTAACATTATTAAACACATAAATCCCCAGCCGAACGCCTTAATTTATGTGTTTCCCGTGCATTGTTTTCCCTTTGAACTAATATCGCTTATCACATTTATCATAAGCACACGGCGGTCTCTTTTCTTCTCGGCAAAGAAAAACGAAACGAAATATTTACGATAACGGCAATTTGCATAATGTGCAAATCATAATTTCCTTCCCCTTGCCCTCCCGCGGCCCCACTCCATGTGTGTGGGCATAAATATTGCAACATTTGTAACAGACAACGCGGCTGCCTCCAGATAAGTTATCAGGGATTCAGGAGGGAGTCGGAAACTCAATGCTGAAATGCACACACGGGGCTCCCCACCCGCATTTCCCCGCGCTCTTGACTTTCCATTCATTCAGGCAAAGTTAACAGGAAAAGCTCAACACTCGGTGGGTTCACGCAGAGAAAAGGAAATAGATTGAGAGCTTAAAAAAAAAATAAATAAATAAAACATGCTGGTAAACTGCAGGGTGAAATTTAAATTCATAATTGTAGAAAGATACTTTTAAAATAATTACTGAATTTTAGCTTTTTAAAAAATAAGCACTTTAAACGGGATTTCGGTTATGAATAAAATTACTTTAAATAAAAATAAAATAATGATTTTAACTTAAACTTAACTTAAATCAGTAGCTACTTAAAAGTGGCTCCGAGGCTGGGCAGAGCAATTTTATAATTCACACCTTAAGGCTATGTAACTCCACGATTTTAAGGAAACGTTGAAATATACCTGATACAAATCTTATTGAATAAATAATTTCATTTCATTTAATATTTATTTATTTGAAAAAGAGGACTTACAAAAAAGGTACGCACGTAAATCATTCTCTCCATTGGTGTTACCCCTAAGTTTTTCTGTACCCAATCGTTAACCACTATTTATAAACATTATATTTTTCAGTGCAATAACTCATGCCTTCTGAGAGTCAGGCGACAAATGGCTCTCCAGCTTTAAGTAGTTGTAACCTTCCTGTCTCTCCCCTTCTGAAGCCTTTTACCTCTTTCTCTTCTGCAAATTTTTCACGCTCTTCTTTCCTTTTTGCTGGGCAAAATGTTGCCACAGCGATTGTTCAATTTCAAGTCACAACTTTTTGACCATGTAACAACTGCGGAAAGTTGTTGCATTGTTAAAAGTCCTCTTACACATGTCTGCCCGCCTGTCTGTGGAAGTCTGGTCCTGAATGCGGCTGGTGTGTTTCGGTACTTAAGGATAATGTACTTAAGGCCATGACAAATTTGGCAGAAATGTATAAAAATAATATAATTAATTTGGTTTTAAGATCCTAAACAGATGTAAAATATGACACCTTCAATTTTAAATATCGAAATATTACGTGAATAAAATACTCGCATTAAGTGAGCTCGGCAAGGAAGGTAAAATGCTAAGAAATATTCAAAGGAAACTGCAGCAGCTCTTTGAAATGTTAATCAATCTGGTGTTATGATATTGATGCTTATCAACCGTTTTGAGCGACATCTACAATTTGGCCAAGGTGTTAGATTTTCAATTTCGTTGGCCTTTGCAACTGGCCTTCAGTCAACCCAAAACCACTTCACACTGATCTCATCCCCACATACATCATCAATTCAAAACCAATAACTCAAAAACAAAAATCCAGCAATCATATGTATGCACTGCATTTTCATAGTTTTCCTGTTTTCGTTTTTCTTTTGGCAACGCTGGCTTGGCAATTTCATTTTCCAAGAAATTCCATTTACACTCGAGAGCTTTGTTCTGGTTACGGGGGAAATGCGAATGGCTATGGCAATGGCAATGTCATGACGAATTTGGCAGTGATAAATGTAGAGCCCCATCCGAAAACCAGCTGCCAGGTGGAAAATCCCAAAAAGTGTTTGGGCTATTTATGCGCAGGTAGCCGAAAACAAGAAAACAATAAAGAAAAACTCAAACCTACACACGGAGGAAAAATGTTATAAATATCGTAACAAGCTTGGCAAGGGTATATACAAAGTCCATAAAAAATAGATTGCACTTAAAAGTGATAAAAGTTATGGCTATGAACATAATAATAATTTAAAAACATGGGCTTTCCAAAAAGAGATTCACAAACGGTGTTTAATAGACTTAATTACCGACAATCTACATATCAATTAATGGATTATCCTGAGCACTTTCTTAATTTCAAAACCATTTTTTCTCTCTGCATGCCTTGACAAACTATTCGGCTGAGATGTGGAGTCTGGTCTGGTTTGGTTGGGTTAGGTTTCGGTGTTTTATGCATGAAATGCCAAAACGAATGCCACACCGGCAGACTGAGGACAGACAGACTGACTGTTGACGCCTTGATGCATGGTTCAAGGCAATGTCAGCGACAGGAACAGAGTCGACTCCGAATCGGGGGACTGAGAAGGGAAATGGGACTGAGGCCGAGACCGAGACCGACACCGAACACCGAACACCGAGCACCGCCTGAACCCCAACGACACAGGCACACTCCCAAAAAATGTGCACACCGAATTGCCGGCGGGCATTCTTCGAGAGTCGAGAGTTGCTATTGAAATTCAGCTACAGCGTTGCTAATTTGTATTTTAAAATATGCGCAATTATAACATCCCAACAATGCATTCAGTGGTGTGTAAGTCTTCATGTTAAATAAGCCGAAAAGGGGTGCAGCGGCAAGGGCAGCGCCGGCAACAGCAAAGCGATGTCACAACAGCAGGCGAAGGAGGTGGCATCAAGGTAATGGGGGTTGAGGAGTGGACGAGTAGAGGAGGCATGGGGAGCGCTACCCTTAAGTGTTTTTTTTTGATACCCTCTAATGTTTTTTAGGGATATACTGGATGGTTGGAATAAAACAATCAAAAAAAAGAACAGTTCACCCTCCAAAAGACTGATCGGAGTGCCTTAAAACACTAAGAAAAGCAGACTCTACAAACAACCGGTCCTATAATCCCACTTAATTTAAAACTAAAAATAAAAGAAATTGCATACCTTTTCTTTGGTTTATCATTTCATAGTCCAGGGTACTCCACATTCGAACCTTACACCCCTTTAAATCCGACGCTCTCCTGCTGAGCCCGTTTCTCGATTGTCGCGTGTGTGCTTCCCCGGCTTCCCCTGCTTTAGAACTTATGAAAAATCATTAAAATTATTACATTTGGCTTGCTGACACCTTTCTGCCCCGCGTTCCGGGCAGGAAGACAAACGAGATCGCGGGCAGGGACCAATTCGTGACATTTGTGCGGGGATTAGACCAAACAACTGTCACACATTTCTCGACTCGAATTACTATGATTAGCATAGCGTTCTGCGGGATGTTGGATTTTACAGGGGAGGAGTGGAGGTCCCGAAGTCCGGGCCTGAGTGCGGTTCTAATGCTGTTTATGGTCAGGCCAGCAGCTGCGATTAGCTGCCTCAATGGAGGGCAGTTTGTCAGGCTCTGAGCTCTAAGCTCCTGGAGATATTTCTTTTTTTCCTTACTCCCGACTCTCCGGCGGCCGGTCTTAATGCTCCTAATGGCAAATATTGCCCGGACATTATGCAAATATTTGCACCGACTAATGATGAAACGTGCCGGGAACAATCTGCTCGTTATGTTGGCGATATAAAAGCGCAATGAAACCGAAAGGTGTTCGCTCCGCTGTTGTCTTGGTCTTGATTAAAAAATATCTTGCAAGACGCTTAGGCCTAGGCCAAGGACACGACCAGGACAAGAGCAAGACAAGCAAGCCGGGGACTTTGCAAATTGGGCTCATACATATTTAATTGGTTCGTGTTGCTGGGGGAGATAACGATAAGAGACTTCCTTTTGAAATTCCCATATGAAAGGAATTCTATTCATGCATGCTAAGGGGTTAAGGGTACGAGCTTTAGCGAATATTGTTCGATGGTGTCGGATCATTTAGGAATGTGGGGAGATAGGTCTCCGTCTTACAGTTTTCCATATTAAAAGTCACAAATTTGTTTTATTTTAGCTTATACTTATCTATGGAAAAATATAAAAAGGGGTCAGAGGTAATCACGTTAATCGATTTCTATTTCAATTATTAATTTAGGTAGGAAAAAATTCATAAAATGGTCATGGCTTAACATTTATTTATTAACCATAAAAAAAGGGAAAATCCATATTTAGGTCCAGCTTTAGTGCTTCATTATTGACTGCTCTCAGCACGATGTGCAAATGAACGTTTAATAATAAACTTGTGGTTGTTTGCATTATGCATATATGCATATAAGCCCCTGGGCGATTTCGGTGGTCGTTGTCATTTATCTCTTCTGGAAAATCATCAACTCTTGGCGATCATTAAACTTCTCGCACTCTCGAAAAACTGCGTTGTCGTCGGCGGCCAACGAAACCGAAACGATCTTGATGGCTCTGGTCCGGAGTCCGGATGGTCTGTTCTTCAGATCTACCAGCAAAAGTCAGTGGAACTCGACCAATTTGCAATTCATTTCGTTTTGCGCTTTAATGTTCGCCAGACACGAAACACCAAATGGCAACGATTTGGCTTGTGAATAAAGATATATATATGTTTGGGTGTGCAATAAATTTGTAAAATTTAAACAATGCAAAGCGAAGCGAATTATTGCCGCTTGAATGGCTGCTTTTCGAACACGCCCCATGCTAATCAGGGAAAAAATGATATAAATATATGTGCCGGATAAAAGGGTTCCACAATGAAGCCAATAAACTGCCAGCCATTGCTTCCGCGCAATTTCATTTTGAAGGATGGCTTGGAGTCGGGGGAACGTCGCTATTCCAATAACAATGCCACATCAGAAGGCCTTAAAAACAGGCGCCTCTATTTGGCTTTTGTCTTCCCAGGGAGGGAGAGGGAGTGAGTCTTTGGATTTTTCTTGTTGTCTGCCGAGAGGCCTACGCAAATAATTGGCCCACTCTATGGATTCCGAGCCAATCAACGTCGTTTCGAGAACCTCCAGGGAGTTGATCTATTAAAGAGTTGTGAAGGGCGCATTTCCGGCAATCTGCTTTTGAAAAATTCTCATTTAGCTAAAAAAGATTGTGAAATCAAAGAAATTCGGATTGTTGAGATTGTTGTTGTTCAATGAACCGATGGCATAATTTCGCAGGTTTTCTTTGTCAGGAAATTTGCATTAGACGATAAATTTAGGAGTAAATAAAAACTTATGTTTATTTTAGATTCAATCTTTTCTCTATTCATTTAATTCAATTACTAAGACTGATTTCCTTATTCCACATCTTCTTCCGTCATTAATGTCATTTATATGCTCATGACTTGATTAATCACTTAGGGACTCGGCTACTGTTCCAAGCAGTCCGGCCCATCCATCAGTCGATCAATCAATCAATCCATAGCTCGAAGAGATCAAAGAGCTCCACTTCAATGGCAAATGTTAAATGAGAAGTCTCGTTCTTCTCCTAATTAAAGTAGTGCAAACAAATCTTTAGTCGCGGCTTTTGTGACAAGTCCTGCTCCAGTTTTCCTCGCACCACAACACAAAGGAGCACAAAGGGAGGCCTCGGGACAAGGCAGGCGAAAATTGAACCGCCTCGACGGAGGAGCCGCACAAACGTGACAGTGAGCTGCAGGAACAGGCGAGCAAATGACAGCGTGAATAAATTTGTCATTAGTAAATGTCAAAGATAAAAGTGCTCCTCGGTCTGCAGCTGCCGGGGCAATGTAAAATTGTTGAGTAAGTGAAACAACTGGCGGCTCTTGTCTGCGGAATGGAATGGATTCGTATGGTGTGGAATGCACTTGCCACTCGCCTACACTGCCGCCAAATTTATGCGCCCCAAAAGGCAGTTCCAGTAATATCTCCATTAAGGAAACCTTTATTCGTAAAGTGATCGCTATATGTATAGGAACTACATAAAGGAATACTTGAATAGAGTTGTCTGTTGGGGCAACATACTTGAATTTGCATAAATTCTCAGTGATTACTAGAAGAAAGAGTTATTTAAATACTTTATTTTCTTATAGAGGTATATTTTATATTTATACTACGGATGACACACAATATTAATGTATAAATCCTTTATTAATATAAAAAAATAATTAAAACGATATTGAAACGTTTTTAGATGTGTGAGATGTATTTTTTATTATCATTCTATAATGAACATTTTGAAATATCGAAGTTTATTACATTCTTGATGGAGTTCAATATATTATACCTTATAACTTACGACTTTTCCCAACATTAACATACATATTAAGTCTATATTCGTTCGATGAATTCCATATATTGGTAGTTTATTGATATTTAAAGCAAATACCGATATATTATTCAATCTTTTAATCTTTTTAATAAATCAAATTTTACTATGGAGAGTAACATTTTTTGGTTACATCCCTAGTTTATATCTAGCTTATTTATGCTTTTCTTTGTTAATAAAAAAGCTACGATTAAATTATGCACTCTATCATATTTAATAAAATATAAAATATTATTAATAAATCATTTTTATGTGGAATATTTTTAGTCAATTTATGTTCCTATTCCTCTGTGTACAGGCAATTCTCCTTCAATACGATCCCATCCATATGTTGCTTATTTGCGCCCAGCAGAGACAATTTTTCGCCATACGAATCTCCTTTATTTTTTCGCCACGCAAAAAGTTTCCAATCATTTCGGTGTGCTAATTATGAAACTTAATGTGCCATCGAGCGACGCAGAAGCAGACGCAGACGGAGACGATGTTGATGCCGATGTTGAACTCGGACCAAATGCCGCGTGCAAAACAATTAACCATGAAATTGAAAATGCCGCCGACGTTGTTCGGTGGGAACAGGGCGATTTCGAGTGGCAGAGTTATGCAAAGCAGGCAGAGGCAGCTGTGCGAGGCATTTTCTCGTCCTGCGACCATTTGTTCCACTTCTGTGGCCAAAAAGGCGCAAGGAAGTGCCAGAGCGTGCGCGTGCCCCACAGGAAAAAAGGGAGAAAAAGCCGAGGGGAGCCGCAACAAAGCGGGAAGGCAGCCAAGTGACTCGATGGCTTCGGTTCCTCGGTGAGCGGAACCCAAGCCAAGCCATTCTAACACAAAAAGTGTTGTCCTTTAAGCTATTTTATAGTCTAATTTGGCAGTTTTCTGAAATCAAAAAATATTACATACACTTTTAAACGTAGATATTTAAATAATTTTGGCGAATCGTTTTTTTGTATGCTTTAATTATGGTATTAGTTATATAAGATTGTTTGTTTTATTTATAGTTTGGTTTTATGAAGTATTTAAAATATCTATTTTTAGGTTTAATATTTTTTATTTATATCTCTGTTTCTAATTTGATTTTAATTCCCAGTAATAATATGCTTTAGCTTGAACAAATAAATTCGTTGCCGATATTTTAGCTATTTTTTAAAATTTGTAATCTGCCTAGGCCAAGGGTATGTTCAAACGTTACGCTTCTGCACCCGATCAAAAAACGTTATAAATAAATAAATGAAACAAATGGAGAGCATTAGCCACGGCAGTTGTCGGCTCTTTTACTTGGTGGTGACCACAAATCTACATTCTGCTCAGGGTTGGCTCAGCCCGTTTATTTGTCTCGTAAAACGTTTCTAATTGGAACGGTTTCAGATTAACATACTCTGGCTTTTTAGGGAGTAATTCATGAATGGCTGTAATGCTCAGAACTGAAGTGTGGGTATTATTAATATGGAAGGCTTCAAGGCGTGTCAGGTCCTAACGCAGCTAAATATTTTATGGCAAATTTAAATATATATCTCCTAATGATATTTATTCGAAACTAACTTAAGCCCACAAACCCTTTTGTGAAAATTAAATTAAATTCGAATCTTAGATGATAAAGAAGTTCACTGTTGATTTCTTTCACTTTTTCAACTTTATTAAAAGGCCTTTCCCACCGTGTCTGTTTGTTTTCATTTCCGTTTACCTTCAGGACATGGCAAATTAAATGATAAAATGAAATGTTTTTGTTGCTCCCTGGAGTTGTTAATACTCGGCTCACCTCTTTCTCTGCTCCCCCGAAAAGAGCGATTAAGTTGCGGTTTTCAGTTTTGGGTTTTGGGTAATATGAAGACTCAAGGCCGCAGACGGCTGCCAGACAACTGATATGTGCACATGAGTACATGCGAATGCGAAGGGCGCAGGGAGAGTCGACTCCAAGCCAGACACAGAGGCCGAGGGCCGGGTATACAGGACACACAGGACATACAGGACCAGGCTGAATCAGATTTGCCTCCACAAAAGGATGCAGTCGAAAAGGAGCGGCGAGTGTATGAGGAAACTGATGAAATGTACTCGCTTATGAATCGTTTATGGAGTGAGCTGCACTGAGGAAATTATTATTATTATTCACAAATGTATATATTGATAAATAAATAAATAAGGATTATGGATTACAATTATTAAGAATTATTTTAAGTAAATGATAACGCTAATATGCAAATATATATTTAATGTTACATAATAAGTTATTTTTTTAAATTATTTTACAACAAGCTTCTTAATTTGTAATCCAGTGATTTACAATTTTGAATATTTTGCATCTATATAAATAAAACTGTGACTGATATTCTGCCTGTAACCGAGAATGTTACATTGGCAAAGAGATTGAAACACTTTCATGTGCCGCTTGAAATTTTTGCATTCAATTCAATTAGATGGGCTAAGATGGGGGATAGGGACATGTTCTTTGTGCATGGAATTTGCTGAAAATTTGTTAGTCCTGTCCCCAGGCTAGATAACCCTACGGAACCTCCTACTACCCCAGTTAATCTCCAAGGTATAAGCGTTGCATGCAAAAGGATTCCCTGCACTTTGTGAAAGTGATTTTCGTGGGTGGCACGGGCGGTAGGTGCAAAACTTGGGGGACTTGGGGAATACATTTACATCCCGCTATCGCATTAACTCTTCACCTTTTAAAAGCAAATACTAAAAGCATTAAAACTTTACTTCCTACGCCACGAAACTTGTGTCCTTTGGGTGAAAATGGATCCTCCCGAAAAGAGTAGAAAAAACAAACAAAAAACGCATTCCACGAATTTCGAGTGTTGGACGCGTACGTGTTCCGCTTAGGAATTCATGTTTGACATATTGCCCACGGCCACGGCGGGCATATCAATACAAGAGTCCCTTCCTCTCTCTCCTTGGTTTCTTTTTTTGGTTCTGCATCTGTCCTTCTCTCTGCGGAACATGTTAAGAAAATGTTAATCAAGCGGTCAGTGCGGAATAGAGAACACTCGACTTTTAGTTGCCGGCGGCGTGGGAGATTTTCTCCTTCCTCACTTTTATTTCTCCATTTACTTTGTTTGCTGGAAGTTGCACGTCTCCGGACTGTTAATAACCTTTGTTGTCCTACCAAAAAACAAAAAAAAAAAAACAACGAAGAAAAGAAAAACAACCCAAGACATGAAACGGAAGCTTTGGCAGTTGAGGTGTCACGTTTGCCGCAACTGACGGATATAAATTCTCCACAAAGTGTTAAACGCTAAATGTTAATCCAACTCGACTCCACATTTTTCGTTACCAACTCAATTTAAATTTCCTTGGGAATTTTCAAATTTAAATGAATTTAATTTTATATTAAACATCCGCCAAGTTATGGAATCATTTCCGTTCAACGCTCCGAGCAAATTGAGTTAAGCTGAGAGTGAAAGTGAAGTGGGGTGGCTGGAGTGGCTGCATGATTGTTGAACCCTTTTAACGTCAATTAATCACAAATTAAACTGTCGCCCGTGCACACCGAATGCTAGACAAGGACATCAGCATTTATCCAGGATGAAAATATTTCCAGGACCATTTAAGGCTAAATAGGTAATAAATTTGTTGTTGACTGGCGGCTAAGGACAGCTTTCACTTTTTTCCATGGGGGCTGGAGTTTGGAGCTTCAGTCCATGTCTAGACATGTGAGCGAGATTGAGGGTTAATATGTTTACGTATGGGGTTAATGCAGAGTGGGCCTGTGATGGGAAGGAATGCGAAGGGAAAATCCTGACCCGCATCGGACTTAAATCGAGTGGGAAAATGTAAAGTTGAGGGAAATTGGGATAAGAGTCTGGCGAGCGATCACTTGAATCAAATGCCAATTCATTCCTATATTCATAAAAATTAATTTTAAATTCTGAGAACATTATTAATTAACAAATGAGTATCGACTTCAAATAATAATTATTAGGAAAATTACGTTACTTTAAATAAGTAATTGGAAATAATAACTAGAAGTCAGAATAACGCGTCTACCTTTAGTTCAAACTATTTTATAAGGGCATTGTTATTATAGTTCCTAAAAATAATAATTATAAAATAAATTCCATACGTAGGATGTCCAATGTGAACTGATGCATCACACACCGGCCATCATAATTTCACAATTTCATTTCCGCCACATCGAAACCCCTATGAAGTCAACTCTTATCCTGACCCAGTTTGAAGCAGCGGAACTGATTGCCTGCCTGAACTTATTTAAGACGCACTCATCGTCCTCCCGTCATTCCAGCCCAAACCCAATCCAATCCCTTTACATTCAACGTAACCCCCATTCAGATAATGCAATAAGTTGTTCCTCCCTGGAAGGAAGGAAGGAAGCTAGGAAAAAAGTTGGAACGGAAATGCTGATTGAAATCGTTTTTGCGTGAAATCAATCATCGTACAATCGATGTGTCTGCCATCGCAAGGATGCGGCAACTTTCATTAAGAGTCCTTAATGCGATTTGCTGACGTTGTTGCCGCTGCTTGTTGTTGATGCTGCCTGCTGCCACGTACCGTACATGTTGCTGTTGCGCGGATCACTCGCAAAATAAGACAAATGCCTCCGAAGAGTCTCACTCTGATTCTGAGTCTGACAAATGAGCTGCTCCCCGATTCAATCTCGTTTTGCATTTCCCAGCTGCATGTTCGCATTCGCTCCCCATTGTTGTTGGCTATCCAAACATTTTCCAAAATTGAATCGAATTAACGGTCCGGCCTTTTTGCTGTAGTCGTAAAACAACGCCAGTAAAGGCAGCAACATCAATAGAAAAATTGTAAACACAGTTCAATTCGCTGAGTGCGTAAATGTTAGGTCTCGAGCACACACATAGATTCACTGAATCGCGCACACAGATACAAAATTGCAAGAGCCTTATGAACATTAACCCTTAGGGTGGGCAGTGGGCTAAAACCATTAATAAAGTTATGTAGATGAAATAAAACCAAGTTTCAGAAACACAGTTGTATAATTTTAATAAATAAATGAGCAGATTTATCAATTTTTAGAAATACTTTTCGTAGTTTCGAAAAATTATAATTTACAAGCAAAAAAGTAAATTTTCTAATTCAATTATTATTGAGACAATAATAATAATAAAATTGGTAAAATGCAACTAAATAAATAAATAAAAAAACAAACACAAATAAATTAACGTTCTAGACTACGTGAACTATTTAATCTTTGTAAATATATTTTATATGCAAAATCTTAAAAAAAAAAAACAAAAATAGTTCGTCTTCTTAACACGTAAAGATGAAAAACCTCTTTGTGTACAGCCTATGGGTTAAGCATTGCAATTGCACACCCCCAACGGCTCTCCTCGGCTCTGAAGTGATTGTAATCAACGGTAAACAGCAACCGAGGGCTACGATTTTTGAGTCAACCGAATAGCGGGCGGTCCGCTGGCCACGCCCACTCCCCGCCCCCATTTCAGGGAGTGTGCATTTTTACTTTATTTTCTATATGTCAGTGGGGTAGAAATGTAAGCCCAGCACTTGGAAATTTATGAGAAAGCCTTTTCAGCATCAGCAAAAATTTCTTATTGTTTTTTTCCAAAGTATTTACTTCCGTTCCTTATTTGTGGAGGAGGCGGCGGAGGAGGCTTAGTTTCGATCGCGATTTGAATTTTTGAGCTTGAGCTGAGCAAAATCTTTGATGGATTATGATTTATGGGCCACTGTCGATGGCTGCTAACGTATAATTAAAACCGAAAACCGTTTACCCAACCGAAGGCGAACGGACATTAATCAATTATCTTTGAAAAGTAAACCGATACACAGGGATGTGTGTGTGTGTGTTGTAATGATGTGTGGGCAGGCAACAATTAAACAAAAGACACGCGCTCTCACATGTAAATCATTTTCGGTCTGGCCTGGCAAAGGTTTTCATTCCCGCACCTTCATCGAGACCCCTGCTCTCCATCTGATTGATGGCCGTCTGCTCGAGCTCTCCTTTTGTCCATTTCCCCCCGTGCTCTGGGCATATCCGAACCTATCCCCCGATATCCGAACAATACCAACTGTCGCTGTGGAAAATGATAACAATGGCCAACTAGGAACGTGGTGTCTACGGTGCTCAACTCCAAAATAGTGCAGTTTCATTAGTTAATTGGCATCAAATAACCGACAATTTACGGAAAATGCCAGAGCTTACATTGCATGTCTGGAAATTATTGCAAAAATATAGAGAAATTATTTTGAACAAACTGTAAGCTGATTAGGATAAGGGACCGTTTATTAATATGAATATCTAGAAAATACCCAAATATATAACGTTTCATTAAAAGTTCCTAGATAGAAACCTACCGGTTACTTCTACCGATATCGTTTGTTATACAAATTACATCATTCCGAAAGCTTAACTTTTGAATTAAAATGATAACTAAAATATAAGTTATTCTTGAGTGAAAGTATCAATAACCTACAGTCAGATGCATCCCAAGAATCAATTCTCAAAATAGATTAATTCGCTTAGGGACCACCTTTTAATCAAGGGAATTATTTCTTTGGAACGGGGACAGTTGCTGATGCAATCCTCCTCTTTTTGACCGATGGGATCTTTGGGCTAAGCTTTCATCAGTTAATTGGCATCAAGTAACCGAAGACATCAAAGGCTACCTCCCGGAGCAATGAAGCATTGAGAGGTCCACCCACTCACCCCCCGAGTGTAATTAAATGTTGAAGCATTGCCAACCCCTGTGACAAATCAGATTCCATGTTAATCTCAACGTTAAACAAACCAAAAATGAAACACGCAAAGATTTTCCGTGTAAGCGGCTTAGGTTCGGAAACAAAAATAAATCTGCGAAGCCAAAGTCTCGACTGAAGCCCTTGGAGGTAAGCCAAGTCAATATCGGACCGACTCCGGGCATCTATCCCAGCCTTGGCAACCGGCAACATTAAATAACCAGTTTTCATTACTCGTACAAAATATTGTTTTTTTTTTTTTTGTAATTTTAATTGCTTACTGGAATTGTTGTAAAATGCAGGCCGTACAAAAATATATTGCACTCGGTGGCAGTTTTCGCTCAGGCGAAGGAAATTTTAATTAATGTCTCCAGACGCAATTCGATGCCTTGCGATGCTTATTTCAATCGTCACTGTACAGTAAGTTTCTTTAAAAATTATGCTTATTAATAAAATGTATCTTAATTTCTAAAAATACAGCCGTTGGCCTTATTTACTAATGCTTAAATGTAGCCACCTTGGTTATTATATAAACAAATTATAATTTTTTAATAACCTTTTACAATATTATTCTAATATTAAATTGCGTTTATATTACCATTAATATTACTTAGTTTATTTCAAGTTTATTACTATTTTTATAATTTTTTTTTGGGTTTTGATAAAATAATATTACAAAACATAACACAAACGTATACACTCTAAAATATTCGTTTTTCGATAAGTATTTTCCAAGTGTCTCTTATGTTTTTAGCACTAGCTTCTAAAATCTGGAAAGTACTTTCTTCCCATACCATAAGCTAAGATTTTTGCAACAACGAAACGCACTGTACATTGCCTCGCACATACATTATGCTGCATCATTGCGAGCGACTGGTTGACAGTTACGGGCTTATTGCCCGGCTCAGCGGATTACATGTTTAGCCTGGTAGGAATATATGGAGGAGTACACATAAGCACACATAACCCTGCGGGGGGATCTTGGGCAGAATCTGTGCAAACTCTTGCCCCTCGACCAATGTCATCAATCATCGTCTGTAAGTTGGTTAAACCGAAGGCGGAAGTATTTAGCATTTGAGGTTTATAAAATCCATTCGTGTTATTCGGATATTTGTAATATAGATTGATTATGGCGCTAATTCAGTCTCCCACGGTTATTAAAGCAAAGGAAGGAACGGTAGAAACTAACAAAATGGTTACAAGGTTTTTCGTTGGGATTAATGTGAAAACAATATAGAAAATGTTTAAAATAAATCCTACAAATTTTGAGTCGTAAATGCTAACAAGCTTTTACAAATTGATTACATTGATAGTGTCATTTTTATATCAATTTCAAGTCTTTTAATTTGTATTTCCCAAAAGCAAATCACTTTGAAAATGATTGATATATTGATACTATATTTTTACCATGATTATTATTTAGGTTGAGCAAGGATTTAAGTGACTCAAAGGATATTGAGAGACTTTTTCCGTTATTAAGGTGCCAAACTTACTCGACCCTTTAAAAAAAAAAAAACAAACACCCGAAGCGCCGTCTCACGGAAAGTTCGGAAAAATAAATGCAGGAAATAGAAACCGCATCACGTTCGGCTGTGGTTGAGATGTTGCATGTTGCATACTTTGTTGCATGCGCCCCTCCAGATGATTGCGCTAATTTGACAACTTTTGTCTGGCTGCAACGTGTCGAAGGCGAAGAAATCGCAATGGATATGGGATATAGGATATGGGATATGGGCGATGGGAAAACAGGGGGATCCATGTCTGCTGCCGAGCAATTAGTGAGGTCTCGTCTCAATGTCAAACTTTCACAACGAAAAACCACTCGCCTGGGAATATTTTATTTCAATTTATTTAAATAGGAGCGAGCATAAATTACACTGGCATATCGGCACAATGCCATCTATATAGAGCGTAAAGCGAGACAGCAACGGAAAAAGGAAGTTAACAAAATAAGCCAGATAGAGAGATAGAGATATGCCGACGACACCGGCGGACGAAAAAACAAAACCCTAAGCCCAATAAAGGAAAAGATAAATGTCGAAGCGACGACAAATAAAGTAAGGCAGAGCCGAAAACACAGGTAAATATCAGGCAGCAGCCGAAACAGAGCCAGAAATTCAATACCATCCGAAGACGAAGATGAAGAAATTGTGCCCCGGCTACTGCCTTCGGGAGTAATAATTTCAGTTGTTTTACTTTATTTCATTCTTTTTTCTTTCCTTTTTTTTGCCATGGATCGTATCGGATCGCATTTCACCTTCTTCTCTTTCAGGTGTCACCGATAGGCATCTCTTAATGCCCACAGAGAGCGCCGGCGAAGACAAAGCCACGACTTTACAGGTTCGCTTCTCTTTACTTCCCCAACTCTGTCTCCGGTCAATGTCAGGTCTTATATATATTATTGTTGTTTTCCTTTTTTTCGATTCTGGTGTGTGTGTGCTGCCGTGTGGTCCGAGAAATTCTCATTAAGCGAAATATTCACATAATCCCGCATTTATTTGATATGCGATAATAAAAATAAAGGAACGTAAAAAAGGACCAGTGGAAGAAATATAAAAACATATAATGCCGAAATGAGTATAAAAGTTTCCTGTATCTGTGTTCACATTTATTTCATCTGCTCCTTGCTGGTATAATAGTTTGGACATTTTTCATTTCCTTTTTTGGCGACGTGCAAAGCGAATTGAAGTTGAATGGCAGCGAAAAATATGATTAAAATGTTAGATAGGGATATGTGTTGAATTAATTTGATTAAAATGAAGCCGCGACTGAACTGCGAAGCAGGAAATGTGTTCCTTTGAAAGCACTCTTGCATACACCTTTAAAATAAAAGGTACGACATTTAAAGGTATACTTTTCATTAAAACATTTAATTCTTTTTATGGTGTGGAGAGTATGCCGGAAGACGCAGTCAATAATACCTTATTTCTTGATATTTTTAAAAATACGATGACGAATTAGACGCTTCATTAAGTGTATAAGTTTACTTTCAACGATCAGTTTCTTTCTCACATCACAATCAATGTTATTATGTTGAAAAAAAAAAATAGAAAGAACCTAAAATTTTCGTACCATATTTCAGCCCGCGAATTGATATAAGAAATCTTTAAATCAACAAAAAGTGTAGACTCAAGCGTTGCTCAATCGATTCTCACACAAGCCAGCTGGCAAGTGACGTCAGATAAAGATATAATCCACAGCGAACTTGAAAATATACACACGTATTGCCTAATCTAAAACGGATGCCGATCGTCTGTCTGGCCTGGGAGGGTTTCCCATTAGAAATTGCCCTCGAAATAAAGTGAGAATTACTCAGCGCAATTATGCAGCTCATTGCCCTTGAGTTATGGCTTGCGTTGCGTTAATTTCTCTCTTGCTCTTTCTCCAGCGGCATATGCAACCTTCAGGCGGAGGCGGAGGAGAGGTAGATCCAAGTCCAATGAAGCCACGCCACACTTTTCCCCTGGAGTGTGTGTGCTCAATATGCAACCACACATGTCCAACGAGGCACGCACAAAGGTTCAAGTTTAAAGAGCGTCTAGAGATGGGTTCGTGAGGGGATACGATGGTTCCCTTTAAATTTTTTGTACTAAATATACTTAAGCTATTATATAATAATATTATAAATAAAAATACAAATTATAAAATAATTTATATACAAAATGTTTCTATAATAGAGGTGTTGTTTAAAAGTAACCAAAATGCTTACTAAGAGTTCACTTTAAATTCCCAAGTCTAAATTCTGTGACACGCGTAAATGTTGAAATCCCTTCGGATGCGAAGTTTTCTTCTACACACTGTATAAACAACCTTCTGAATTTGTCTTCTAAAAAAACGATCTATTTTCTTATATGTTTATTTATTTATTATAAATATAATATTACTATTTTCCCTTGTGATTTCGTGAACTACATTTTTTGTCGTTTTTCCAATTGTTTGCGCTCCTCACGCACCCCTTACTACACTCACCTATTTATAGCAATATTCATTTATTACGCCCGAGTTTAGGTTTTCCATTTGGGCTGAGTTAGAGCCACATGTGAGGGGCATGTCTGGAGTGTCGCATTCCCGTTCTGGTTCTCGATCGGAGCATGCGCGGCAGCGGCTGCGCTGCTCTTGTTCTCCTGAATGTGCCGAACCCACATTTGCTGTCACATCAGGTACCTCCGGGAATCCATCTGCCTGTCTGCCTTCCTAATGGAAATTGTCATCGCGACACAAAGAGACACGGCGGCCAGCAACCGACTCCAATAAAGTTCGAACCTCATTCATTGGATCGAACTTTGGGGCATAGAAATTAAGAATCCAACATTAGCTTTGAACGGCACTCGAAAATGTGCTGAATCACACTTCCATGTAATTTCATCGGCATAGGGAAAGGGCAACACACACATGATCATCATCGTCATTATGATCCAGAGCCGGGTCCGCATGTGTTTTAATTAGAATATCGTGAGTTGTTTGGCTTTCGATCATATAGCAAACAATATCCATACGAGCTCGCCCGCTCGCATATTCGACTGTGTGCTCAAGCCGTGGGTGGCATTCCCAGTGACTCGACATAAAGTAAATGTAAACTGAAAACGGAAAACAACAGACTCCGCCAAGGAATTTCCATAATTATTATTCTTTTCGGATCAGATCTTGTCCGCATTTAATAAAGTAATCAAAGCCTTCTCGAGAACGGAATTGGGTTGAAAATAATGAGATACTGTGAGTGGAATGGGAAGATTCAGCTTGAAAAGTAGAACTGACAACTTCAAATTGGATTCGCTGAAATTTAAATTTAACGCTGTCCAGGCGTTGTGCACAAATTTTAAAAAGAAAACGTCATATTTGGGGAATGATTATGAATATTTGCGACTATTTAAAAAAAATTTAGATGTTGCTAGAAATTAAAAATATCAACAAACTTTTAATGTATGAAAAGGAGTTACAATATAAAATACATTACAAATGATGTCAAATGTGATTTTTAAGTATTATACAAATTTGTAGATATAAGTGCAATTTTAAAATTTTTTGGCATTACAGAATTGGTTGTAAAGTGACATCAAGCTTGCAATTGAACTTAATCAGCTGCTAATGTTGCTGCAAAACCTGTTGCCCGAATGTTGCCGTTGCGAGCTGGCAACATGTTGCCGCCGGCACACGTGGCACCAACAAGAGGAACGAATTGAAAGTGAAACAAGTTCCACACACAGTCCGCTTAGTTTTTTTGGTTCATTTGCTGCAAGGGGAGGAGGGTGGGGGCAGTGTTAAGGTGAGAAAGAGAAGTCCAGGTACTCCGGGTGGCTCAGTTTTAGCCTCTGTCTCAGTTGACTTCATTACCGGACACTTGAAGCGAGGCAACACACAGTGGGCGGCAAGGACAGGCGGTATGTGCGCCTAATGACACACAGCAGACACTTCAGTTGCTCCTCATACGATCTGCACAGTGCCCCCTCGTCACCGCTCCTGTAACTCCCACCTTGTGCGTGATAATGATACGACCTGGCACTGTTGACACCCAGAGAGCATCCTTTAAGCCCCGGTAAAATGGCGTGACAGTTAAAGGGGATTCCCCCACATGCAACACACTTTGGTGTCTGGGATCTGGTCATTGCCATTGCGTGTCTGCTGCTGCTTATCGCCGCATTCGGCTTAAAAGGCGTTAAAACTGCTAAATGCTCGATTATTGCCAAAGAGGGACAATGTCCCTCGGCAGAATATTCTTCTATATAATGTAAAGGGATTAATAAAGACATTGTACAGGGAAATCTCTTGTTGATTGCCACTAATCAAATAAATTGCTGCAGTAGATATCTGTACATACTTATTGATATGGTGTATTTATTTATTGTCCATGTTATGTATTTAGTATTACTCTTAAATTCGTAAAATTGATTTTAAGAATACTTAAACTGCGTTTGGCAGATAGTAGGTACCAAAAGTATTTTAAGTCATTCATCTATAAACTTATTTTGTCGTTGAAAACATGTAAATAGAATATGCCTATAAAAACACTCATTCTTATATTAACACTGAAATTTTATCTTGTAGACTTTTTTTAATTGGTTAAAGTTCGTTCTCTAAGAGGTGTAACATTTCTTAGAATGTGTTTATAAATGTAATTAAATATTTTAAAGATAAATTCCGAAGCAGCTACCTATATGACTATATATTAACATGTTCTTGATTTCAATAATATGGTGTTATAGGTTATATCAGCATTTGTCTGTATGACAATTTCTGAAAATCGCCCAATTCGCCAAAATTTTTTTTCAGATTTTAAAATCATTTTTTCTTAGTTGGGGCTTGGGTCAAGTCATAAACACATAAATCATTAAGTGCTTGCAAACTTCGGCTGCCCAAAGCTAGCTACCTTGTTTTTTATGTTGTAAAAAAAGATATTTTTTAACTAAAAACCTACTCGTTTATCGCCTAAATTCTTTTGAATATATTTTGGCTTATATTCCGTGATTTTAAGGCAGCTTTTATTGAAAAAGTATTACATAATGACAATCACGGGAATGGTTGATGAAAGCTAGACATTAATATGAACAATAACTTAAATGGTAAAAGGAATGAACGAAATGCTAAATTACAAAGGAGGACGCCCTTGACAAAAGTTAAGTTGTTTGCCTTGCAGGAAGCCTACAGTTCCTGTTGGCAGGACTTTTGGTTTTGCTCTCGTTTGAACAGGTTGGTGAACTAGTCCGAGCGGTCATCGTCCTGCTGATCGGTATCCATGGAGATAAAAGCACTGCTTACCTTTAGACTCTTGCAGATGTCGAACTCCGCCATTTCGAACAGCTAGCGTCGCATCTCAAGGGTTAAACCGGGCTCAGGAACAGAAATTGCGTTTTGCTTAGCGGCTTTAATGGTGCCCTCCGAATTCATCTCCGAGTTTATCAAATTAGTGAACAAATTCGTAAGAAAAAATAATTATTTTAAAAAAAGTTTGGTTAGATATTACGCTTTTATCTTCTTGGTTTCTGACCTGTATTTCCTAATATTAGTAATTTAGCTAACTCGCAGTTTTTAAAACTAAATATATAACTTCCCTGAAATTGTAGACGGATTTTGCATTTTTTTTCTTTCTTTGGCTTCCCCACTGGTTCTTTAGCAGGAAGCAAGTTCATTATTTAAAATATGTTCAGCTGCCAAAGGGTGACAGTCCAAACGTGGTTTTCCATAAATAAGCTTCTCAATGTAATTAACAAACAAAATGACTCAAAAAATGTTCCGCCAGCAGCGGTGAATGCAAAGAACGCTCCCCGAGTACGTGGAAATCATGTTGGGGACGCAAAAATTAATAAGCCATGGAAATGCAATTTTTTCCACTAATCGTTGCAACAAATTGCGGCATGTGTGCAGCACACGTTGTACGAATGCAGCGCGGAGTAGTTGGCGGAGGCGGAGGGGGCAATGCATTTCGATTACAAATTGCAAATGAACGCAAATCGATTAAGTTGTTTGCTCTGTTCTACCTCTTCTTCTAGAAGAAGAGAAGCGGCTGGCCGGGGGAAATATGAAATGATCATGCAAATATGAAAGGGACGGGGTCGGGACTGCGGCAGGTTAGCATGCACGTGCTGAAAGACAACACATTAGCTTTGTTCTATGGAGTGAAAGTACTTGAATCTCCAGCACGGCGGTATCTTCCGCCTCTTATCCAATGCCCTGCCTCCCCCCTTTGGTTGCACCAACTCTAAGTTGGCTGTCTGCGACCGTGGATCTTTTTCTTTCTTCTATATGCAACTTTTCCAGCAAACAATGCCCCATCCTCGATCCCCCGACATCGGTGCCTCCATTCGACTGAGAAATGTTTATTTAAATGCGCAAAATGCGTTGTGGATCCCCAACTAGAAGTACAGTAGAAACTAGATGGTTAAAACTAGTTAATACATATAAACAACGAGCCTTAATCAAATCATTAAGATTCATTTGTATGTTATTTAATTATGTTTAAAATTAGGACGTAAGATTTATTCATTGTAATCCCTTCATTATTCATGTTTATTTATTATTATTTTTGTTTTTATTATTTTAATTAGAATAAATATACATTTTTCATGCTGGCAACTCTATAAAGTTCTTCATAATTTCAGATTTTAATAAAGTTTACAGAAAAAAATTGCAGATTCGTCTTTACTTAAGAAATAAAAATAATTTAAGGCACATAAAATGGGTGAACACAATATAATTAATAAGTAAATTAAAATGTATGAGCTTTACGCAGTTTTTTAAACTTTTGTATAAACTCCTTAATATCCTTATTATAAACTCCTTAATTATCTACGTGGCCGAGACTAAACTATTATAAATTAAACTATTAATTTAAATTCTATACATTATTATATTTACGTTTATTTTGAGGGTTCACTGTGCATTTACCTGCCGCCTAACTAGCCAACATGTTGGACCCACCGAGCCTCAAAAGTCGCAGCAAAGCAGCCAGCCAGCCAAAAGGCTCCATCCGCTTCCACGTCCACATCCACATCCACAGCCACATCCAAGTTGATTGCCCAGGCCATTAAGTGCAGCCAAACTGCTGAGCATGCGCAGCCTTCGCTCCATTTGCTGGGGGGTTACTTGCCCCCTCCACGCGTCCACTGGGCCCCCTCGGCCCCTACGACTCTGTGTAAGCGCGGCATAATGAGCCGCGCAGTTACATTTATTTTAAATCTGATATACATATTTCTCTCCGCTTTTTCCTTCTCCTGCTTCTTTTTTGCATTGTTGTTATTTTGGCCTTTGTTTTTTTGGCCAGACTGCAGCAGCGGCAGCAGCTCAATGGCCATTGTTGCAGCTCGCCGTCCTCGTTTCTGTTGCTGTTGTTGTTCGTATTTTTGTGGGTTTTGTTGGTGGTGGTTGCGCCGACGCCGCTGGCGACTCTTACAAAGACTTTAGCGCAGACTAGCCCGACTTCTGATAGATCTCAGGGTATTGCAAAAGGTCCAAGAACTCGGACAACATTTATTTAATATTACAAATATTGACTGTGTTTAAAAAGTGATTAAATTTAAAATATTTCAGAACTTTATTGACCTATGTAATCTCTTTAAACAAAACAATATATTTGTTTTCTTTATAAATAAGGGTTAATTCAATACTTTACGAGTCCATCTACAGAAGTTTGGTAAATATATGTTCGTCTAATGAAATTTAAAAAAAAATAAGAGGATCCCTAAATTTGGTAACCAAAAATAGAACATATAATTATAGATTTTGTTTAAATTCTTTAAGATACCTAAGACACTCTATTGACTTAAATTAACCAAATTCTGTAACTTTGGTTAAAAATGCCTTATTTTTTTAGTTTTCAATTCTTTGTTTCTAATTACCTTAAGTTTATGCTATATTTTTCACTGAATTTTTTATTTATACTGTGCTCACCAGAAGTAATTGGTAAACTTCTTTACCCAACCTCTAACGCCACAGGTACCGTTGACACAGAATATAACGCAATATTTCAGTAACTTATTTACTTCTCACTACCACAAAGGTAATTTGATACATTTTCAGATTTAACTCAAAAACCATAACAAGACAAGAGTTGGAAAATGCTTCTTAAAAATCACAAATAGTTAATAATCTACTGAAATAATTATGTATCAAAAACTCATTAATAAATATGATACTCAAATATGATTCTACGACAAGATATCTAAGCCTTCCAGCCCCACATCCGAGTTCTTATTTCATATGCAAAATGTTCAGGAAAGTATACAGAAAAGGGCATTGCAAGTTCGATACTTTGACTTTTAAATATGTCCACTGTTTTCTTGTTTTGATTGTGATTCGGTTGGCGGAGAATGAGCGGGCTACGCATGGCTGCCTAAACGCAAATGTATGCAAAGAGCCATTGAATTTGCAGTGCCAATCGGGGTAGAGGTCGCAGCTCGGAGGGGAATTGACTAAAGAATGGTTGCAGATTCTTGCGTCTAGATTTTGTGTTTATTTTGCCCGAACAATGCACATGAATAATGTGTGTGAATCGCGGCCCGAAACCTGTGCAGATCTACCGAAGATCTCTTTACTGCAGCTCCCCGCCCGCCCCTTCGATTCAACTCCCCCTCCAGCAACACCGGTTGCATTGAATATTGTGTGTGTGCAGTTTGTGGCATTAATCAAAGCGCACTCGCCGACAGAGTCGCCATCTCGTAATGACCAAATATAAGAAAATGAAATAAGCCCCAGAGCTGACCAGCGGACACGGAGATCAGGCGGACGGACGGGGGACGGACCGTCTAAATGCATTGGCAAACAGAAAGGCAAAAGGCATTTGGCATTTCACACTTTTACAGCCGAGAGGCAGCCAGTCGACCGCCCAGTCAGCGCCTATTGATTTAAACAATCTTTCCCCCATTTTTTCTCCGTGAAGGAGGTTTTCGTTTTTTGTGTATTTTTATTTTTTGGGAAAGCGTAAACTTTGCTTAGTAAATTAAATTTTAAGCGAAATGTTTACCTGGGCAGGGTGGGATCATTGAGTGAAAGGAAAACCTCTATCGTGCGAATTTTGATTAGTTTCAGGCTTTAGTTTCTTATTAAACATGTTTATAACAATTTCGAGAATATTAAGATTTTATAGGTCGTCCACTCCAGGTTTTTAGGGATTGGAAACCGCTGCAAAATAAATATACCAGAAATCTTTTAAATAATTCTAGAAAAGTAAAATATCCTTTAAATTGTTACTGAAATAACTGTGGACTAAAACTTTTAGATAAACACTTTAGTAATGCAGCAGTAATTAATCAATGGTGTGAGTCATCTTGTCAATAGGCAAGAAACCTCTTTATTTCTAAGTCTCTTTGTTATTCGCATAATATATGAAAATAGTTCATGAAATTATTCAGTTTCTTTTTCCGTTAAACCTGCTGTTGGATTATTCTCGCCCATAGCAACGTTTACCGTTCTGGACTTCATTATCATTCCCGGGCCAACTCTCTATGCCGCCAGTTGAGAACGGCCTTTTAATGGCCGAATAATATTGCAGTTGCAGTTGGCATTCGGCAGTTTTAGTTTGAATCTAAAATCTTTAGTCTAGGCGGTGTTAACATCGCCCCAAACTCGTGACCAGCGACCGGTGGAAAAGGCGGACAAATGCTCTGCCGGCTGTTGGGACTGCCTGAAATCATCATACGATATACATATATTTGAACGGCAGCATATCGGTTCTTACAATTCCAATTCCTATATATTCAATTATTGTCTTTCTGTTGTTTCCTCGCCGAGTGCCCGTGGTGGGAGTGAGGGAGTGTCGGGGGACTAATGGCAAGTGCAAGGAAAGTTTTTCAGATTTCGGGATTCTTTGGTTTTGGACACTAAAGCAATGAGCTGTAATTTCTACTAAAGAATTTAATTTAATCCGCTTGTTTTAAATAAAGGATTGAACATGTTATAAGAATACATTTATTTGCAATTTTTGTCAAATTGTTTGTATTGGTATTTTATTATTTTAGATTGCAAAATATGTCTTAAAAAAGTAAAAAAGTATTTGTTGCGATGCTAACAAGCACTATTTTTAAATAATAATATGGGTATTTTAAGGGTGATTCGAGTTTTCATTTGATTCTTTAGACTAGATTCAGAAAAAATCTGGCTAGCTCCTACTATCTGTAGAGTAAATACACAATTTGTATTAAAGCTGGGCATTTAAAAAGGCAATTAAATACACCAGACAAACTATAAAATGATAAACTTATTAAATATTACACAACTTTCTATGATTTAGAGTCACTCAAGCCTACGTTTTGAAGATTCTCATTTATGGTGGTAATTAAAATTATAATTAATATTTCATTAATAAAAATTACAAGAGTTTCAATCTGCTCCCTCAAAATTCTAATTGAACAACGATTCACCCCAATCTATACTTCTATCCAAATTCACGGCTATCCATCTATTGCGAACCCATATGCCCTGTTTGTGGCAATGTAGAACCCTTTTCTACTACCGGCGGCAACGGCAGCGGCTGCAACCAGAGTCAAAAAGTTGTGGCTGCTGCCGTCGATGCCGCTGCAACTGAAAACTGAAGAATGCAACAAGAAGCATTGATTTCAAATAAATTTCGCTGCCGGCCAAATTGTATGCCGGTTGCTCTTTTCGGGATAGTTGTCGGTCCATGGGTGTGGGGCATTGGGATGGGTATTGAGACACATAAAAAAAATGCTTTAGTGCTTGTAATTTTTAAACACATTTCTTTAATTTTTTTTTTTTATTTCCCTAAAATAATAGTGACAGTTAGAGTGATAAATATATAAGGCTATGGGTAGAAAGGAGTGCCGAAGTCACAAACATGCAGGAATTTAACATTATTTCTTGCTTTCTTTATTTCAATAAATATATTTTTTTTCGTGCGTTTTTATGTGATTTTTGTTAACTTATGGATAGATTCTTCGAGTGCATTTGGGTCTGGGCTTGGGTCTCTCGCTTCGTGCCTTCTGCTGCAGCTGTGGGTGTGTGTCTTGGGTGCGCACAGAGACAGACGGCGAGATAGAGACGGACAGATAGCGATAGAGCGAGAGAGGGGCAGACTGGGGGACAGAGTCAGGGACAGGGACAGACACATACACACGCCCCGATGCAGGCGCTGATATGGGATGCATGTAAATGCAATCGTATCTTACGGCTGTGCACTTTCTAGCCGAGGCCAGAGCCAAATCCAGAGCCAGATCCAAAGTCAGAGCACAAGTTCAAGTTGCACGTTGCACGTTGCACGTTGCTGCTCTCCATCTGGCATTGTTTGCTCTTCATTGTTGTTTTGATACCCGGTGGGAACAAGTTTTTTAAGGGTATATCGTGCACCTAGTGAGATTTGAAGGCACATTTTAATTTAAAAAATTATAATGCCAATGATTTAAATCTCTTTTAATAGGAAACATAATTTTGTTTATTTATAATATATATAATTTATTATATTAAGAATTTTCAAGTTGCCCATTTTCAACATATTTAATTTCTTTTAAATAAAAGTCTCGTCAATAAAGAAACTGCAAAAAACCGGGTATCCCAGTGTCGGGAAACTCTACGAAAAGGTTCCCAATCGTTTACTTTTTTCCGAGCTTTTTTTCGGGGGATCCGATGCCCTGTTTGGCGCTGTTGTTGTTGCCTTTGCTGGCGGTGCGGCGCTTTGGCTGCTCCTGTTATTCTACTAAGTTGATAACCATGTTCAAATAAATCACCTTTTGCGTGGCTGCAAGCGAAAGGCGAACCGCTACGGACATGGACATAGAGATGGAGATGGCGATGCCTGGGATGGCGGGCAGGGGCGGACAGCATCCGTGGCATGTTGCGGCTGTGGCAGCCAACTATGAGTCGGTTGTCGTTGCATTTCGGCTTTTATCTTTTGTTTGCAATATTCAGATGCATCTCGCAGATAATTTGTTGCTTTGCTAACCGAAAAGGTAACTTAGCCTCGGTTTCGCGTTCGGAATCGGTCCCCTACAACCTACAACCACATCCGTGGCTCCACCACCCACCCAGCTTAACAGTGGTCCGATCAGTATTTAAAGTTAAATAAGAAAAAATATATTTTCAAAAAATATTATAATATTCTCTTACTTATAAGTTTTTAAGTTTAATTAATATGAGTTATAAACATTTACCCCTTTATGTTATTTAAATATTTTCTATTTATTTCAGTTGACTAGAATCGTTATATGTACATACTCTATGAAATAAAGTTATGTAACCTTCATACTTATTCTTTAAATAAAAGTATATAGTTTTATAGTTCTTATTAATTTCATTACATATTAGCATACATTCTGTCCACTGCCATTGGCCTATGTACGATTATTTTAGCATAATAAAAATATATCTGCAAAATGTTTTTGTTTTCTGTGGCTGGCGGCCTTTCCTCGGTCCGCGTCCCTGGATAATGGCATAATGTGCCTGTGCCTTTGATGCCATATCGATTTCAAGGCACAAAAATTGCCATATCCGCCCCCTGTCTTACCCCAACCCCTTCGCACAGCATAGCCCTCCTGCCGTTGGTCCACAGTATCTGTGTCTTTGCAGCTGCCGTCAATTTTCTGGCTGGGGGAGTCTCGAAACTCCGAGAGTCTGAAACTCGGCCCGAGGCTCATGGTCTCATTAGCCGGCGCAGTGGAACCGGAGGGGAGGGTCGGGGCATCGTCGGGGAGGAAAAACAGGGATCGGGGTTACAGCACAGACAAGTTTTCGCTACGTGACAAAGTCACAACACTTGACACACACGTTCCCAGGGAACAACAAATTAGCAGAAGTTACAAATACTTGACCTTTTCCTCGGGACGGGGACTCGGTCTGCTGATTAAGTTGTTGCTTATCAAATGACATTAACTAATTGCACGGAATTCGGTCTGCGTGTGTGAGAACAACATGACAAATTTAAGTCTGGCTTCGAGGAGGAGAAAAAAGAACTCCCCTCCCTGCCTCCTCAGTTTCAACATTTGACGCCAATTTATAAATTTGGAATCCTAGAATCCGCTTTTTTCCACACTTTTTCTCTTTGCTAATCTCGCTTAAGACCCGCTTACGGCCTGAGTCCTCGGCAAAGTCCGATTTCGATTGTGTCAACCCCATTGGAGCGGAAAAGTTTTGCGCCATTTGATTTGGATTTAGTTTATACGGGGCAAGGGGTGGAAAGGAGGCTCAGCTGCGCCAACAAAGAATTGTCAACAGGCAGAAAGTTTTACTTTCGAATCGCACAGAAAGTTTTCCCGGCAATTGTTTAGACTGACTTGAATATAGATATTCCTGAACGTTTGCATAAAGTCGACAGTTGATGTGTGCGGGGACAAACGGCCCAGATGGGTACCTCGGGCTGGTTAAAAATGTCCTAGAAATCTATAGAAAATGCCAAAGGTTGAAGGGGTGTCGAAATGTTACATGGAAAGTTAAGGCTTTTGTGTCACAGTAATAATCGAAGTTGAGACATATTTTGAAATAATAATATATATGAGTATTCCACTGACACATTTCTGTAAATTTTCTAAATAAATCTTTTATAAATAAAATTGAATAAATTGAATAAAATTGTTCTTGAAGGTTAAAAAAAAGGCAGCTTTAAACAGTTAGACTATTTTCTTTTATTTTAATATATTTTTAATAGTTACAATAAAATATTTTCTTAGTGAAAATCAAACTAACAATAAATACCCTCTCTATTTCTCTTGTTGAGTTTGAATAGTTCTAAGCTCAGAATATGCTTTGTAATCGGTAAATTAAATCGTACATTTTCATCTAACAATCCTAATTAGCTGATTAGCCATTGTTCTCCTTTAATTTCAATAAGGGAAAGCCTGTTTGCCTCCGTCAGCCAGATTTGTGACTTGTTAGCTATTATTTATGCCGCAGAGGAAATGTGTCTCGCATTTAGCAATGATTGTCATGTTGTCACACAAAACCAAACCGAATGCAAATGGGGGAAAACTCACACAGTGGGGTTAAAATATGGAAACACAATCCAATGCAAAACCGAGAAAACCGAAAACCGAGAACCGAAAACCAAAATGTGAGGGAGGAAACCGCCCGAGCAGCCAGAGCTTTTGTAAGCGTATTTAATTACATTTGCCAATTGTCTATGAATATGTTAGCAGCGTGTAAATACAAATAAACAAATTAATAAATATGTATGCGCAATGCAGACGAGCGAGCGGCCCGTGTCCTGGCCAGGGACCGACCGGAATGCAGTCACCCAGGACGATTGTATTGTCCTTGAACATGCCAAAAGATAAACTTACTCCGTCCGATTTCCCCCTCGGTTTTGCGTTGTGTGCACAAATCTGCCTAAAATGTTTGCTTTGAAATGCGTATACCATTGATAAGCCCCCCGCTTTCCCGTTTTCCCAATTTCCCAGCTTCCCACTCGTCGGTTCCTGGTTACTGATTGAATTTCCAGAGCAGACCGCAAAAGACCGAACCGAAAACTCATTTACATGGTCCTGCTGTATTGGAAATTATGGTTGCAAATTAAATACACATCTCTATTTTCTGTTCAAACGGCAATGAGGTAACCCAATAGGCTCGCATCGGTCTGTATTTGAATTACTTTGTAATTTGTCATCATTTAATTAAAAGTTTGCTATTTTATTTGTCATATTTAAGTCGTCTTGTTTCCCCATACTGCTGGGCAATTAAGTGAACTTTGTCGGAGGAAGTTTGTTTGAAGAATAATTATTGCCTTCGCAGAAATTTTAAATGCAGTTTTTTACTTAAAGCGACAACTATTGCGACTGAAAATGTATTATACATATTTAATATTTTTAATAAATACCTTTTAACGGGAATATCAATAGATATCGTAAAACTTAATAGAGGTTATCAATAGTAAAAGCCCGAAAGGATACATAAATCGAAAAGAATATCGCTACATACAGTGCCGCTAAACTGAATAGGTTTAACTATTTTTTTAGGTTTGAAAAGTTGTATCTCAGCTATATGCAATCCGAAATTAATTTTGATGTATAATTAAATCTGTCATTTGTTTAAAAGCAAAGTTTCAGATCTCTAAATTTTGTTTTTATATAATTTTTTTTTTTTCAAAAACATATAAAACCTTAATTTTCTTTGCCTGAACTAAGTATAAAGCAGAATTTCAAGGCACTGAGTAGTTTAAATGATACAATTATTTCAAACTCTTAAATCGGATTGTATATAACTGAGATACAATGTTTTAAACCTAAACAAATAGTCAAACCTATTCAGTTGAGCGGCAATGTTTAATAAAGATCGTAATATCGATTGAACAAAATACCAAAAATTATTGCATGCAAGATATCGATCTTATAGATTTTTCACAAAGTATATATAATTATATTTAATTTAATAATAAAAAATATTTCAAGTATTAAAATCCATTTGATAACGCTTTTAGTCAAAGTTAGCATAAATCACTGTAGAGGAGTATAAAAGTTGTTAAAAGGTACAAAACTCATCGAATTAGAATTTTGTACTCTAACCAAATTATTATTTTCTCTGTGTAGGAATATAAACAAGGTTCACCTTAATCTGTTTAAATACTGTTAAAAGATTTAATAAATAATTTCATAATATATATGTTTTATAAAGAACGAGAAATATGTCTTAGCGCTTCGAAAATTCCACTTCTGTGAGTCACATTTATCTCCAACAATTGCGCGTATTTATAGCGCCCTCAAAAGTTGAGCTTAAATAAACACAAATGCGGTTGAAGGGGACTGAATATAGGAACAAGATTATTGCATATTGCGAGGCACTCCCATTGTAGGAGTAAAAAATCAGATGTCTGTGCATATGTTTGTTATTACATTGCACACACGCACACTCACTCGAAGCCAGTGGCAGATCAAAACAAATTCAACTGGCCCCAACATTTTTATTCGTGCCATTTCCTTTGAAATTAATCCACTGAATCACGACACAGGCAACTCAAAGTCCAAAAAAAGAAAATAATCATTTAAAAGGCAAGGGGAACTATTAAATACAAATTATGTCAGTTTCATCGGTGTCGCGAGGCTCCTCCCCCGACATCTCGCTACTAGGGTTGTTGATAATATATCAAAATATCAATATATCGATATTTTTTTCTGAAAATGATATATTTATATCGTGATATTTTTTTTGCCCAAATATCGATATTGCGATATTTTTTTTTGATATTTTTTTGATATTTTTCTCTGTGTCACTCTGATTTTGAAAGTTGAAGTGAATGTGTTAGAATGAGCTTAAAATCTAATTACACCGAGATAAAAAACGGGACTGCAAAGTGCAAACTTTGCGACCGAATAATTAAAACGAGCGGAAACTCGTCAAACTTGTCTTCGCACCTGAAGAACAAACATTATGATGTTTTCGCAAAATGTTCGCAAAAGAAGGTATGTACATATGGCATATGTATGTATGTGTGCGTGTGATCCGATTTTAGGAAGTCGAAGATTCCGCTGAAAATCGACGATTCCACTGAAAACCGACCACTAAACGCGTACTTACATGTTGCTCACAACATAAATTAATTTGTTTTTATTCTTAGCTGTCTACAAACTTTGAAAATGTCCTCACAATAACAGAGTCGTTTAAGACTGCTGAGGCGTTTAAAGGTAAGTGTGTAATACAAATATAATATAATATAAAAATAAAAACGTATCTTTATTTTTATTTTAGAGGACGGTTATAAGTCCAAGGAAATAACTGATGCAATTGTTTTTATGATATGCAAAGACAACATGCCAGTGCGCTGCGTTGAGAAAGAAGGATTAAAAAACCTTATAAAAAAATGTGTGCCGCATTATAAAATGCCTTGCAGATCCAAGGCAAGTATTAAAGACTTTTATTGTATTTTAATGTATTTTGATAGATTATAAATATATATCCATTTTCAGATAACTACCATGATTGAAGACAAGTACGCCGAATGTGTAGGAAGACTCAAAATTATTTTCAGCACTGTGGAGGATGTTGCATTCACCTGCGATGCAGTTACAATTTCAAACTCGAGTCGCTCCTTCCTTACAATAACAGCTCATTTTCTTCATAAAGAGTCGCTGAACTCAATATGTCTAAAATCGTCAAGAATGGACCAGGTTTGTTTACATTTAAATATTTGCTTTTT
>VNJU01010134.1:0-10838 GCA_008042675.1 Drosophila seguyi | reverse complement strand
GCAGCCTCGTGTCATTTAGTTGCCACAAAGAACCGCTCTCCTTTCCCTTCCATACCCATTCCCATTCCCAATCGCAATCCCAATCCCAATCCCAAACCCATTCCCTTGCCATTCCCCTCGAATTAACCGGCAGAACATTTCAATCGAGCGGCCCAAAGTGAGACACCTGACACTTAAGCGCCAGGATCGTTGGGTTTTCCCAGGGATCCGGATCTGCGGGCTGCGGCGGGATGATGAGCATCCAGGCAGGCATCCATCCCGGCATCCGCCTGGCCGAAGGCGTTCGTCTGACAAATGAGACAAAGTGACACAAGTCAATCAAAGGCCACGAAAATGCGCCGCTTATAAATTCCATTCGATTGCCTCTGACGCGGCCCAATTTACTGCCCACTACAGTCTGAGAAAATGGGAGGTAATTGGCTTCAAGATAAACGTAAGATGTATGTTATACGTTTATTATATATATATATATATTTATATGAGTTAATGAATAATTAGAATGTCTGTAAAATAAGACATTATCAACAGTTTTCTCTTTCCTACCTTCTCCTTTCCTAAAATGCACTATTTTTTTTTTCGAGTGTCCTAAATCACCGGGGCAACGATGCGAGTGGGCCCCATCTCTGGCCCCTTGGGGCCGAAATGTATTTAAATGAATTCCGTCAGCGTCAGGCGACGGACCCGAGTTCAGGCCAAGTGATGGACGCATTTAAACTGTCAATACGCATCCAGCTCAGATGCCCTTCTCCGTCCTCGCCAGGAGCGGGCGAAGACGACTACGACGAGCTGAAGTGGCGGAGACAATGAATCCTGTCAAATCAAGGCGACGCGAGAAACGCGCAGATATTCAGAATCCAGCAACCCAGTATCCCCAGTATCCAGTATCCGGCAGATAGCCGATAAGAAGGACCGCCAACCGCCGACCACCGTCCCCTTTGCTTCCAGGGGGCGGGGCAACCACTCAGGTTGCCAAATCCATTAGAGTTAAATAAATTTTGATTTTGAATTCAATTTGCGAGAGTTAACTAGGTGGAGATGCGCTTCGGCTTGTCCAGTCGCCCAAGTGGGTGGTTTATAAAGTTAAGGTCAGCTTAAGGAAGGCTGAAAAAAAGGTTTTATAAAGAAATATAGATTAAGTAATAGATTAAGAACTAATTTTTTAAAGCTTATAAAAGAGTTTGAGTAAACCTTTCTAATAAAATTTCATAAATGTCCTTGGGCAACTCCATCTAATTAGAAAGTTTAAGAGTGAAAAGTGCTTTGAGCCCTTGGCCTTTTGAACAACTATATTACATAAATAATAAAATACTACCTTTGCAAAACTAATCCATTAAATCTAATAAAATATTACTTTACTTTTTCGTACCATTTCAGTCTGAACTTTCGCTCAAGCTACCCTCGTCAGGTATTTTGGTGCCCATTATTTTGCAGCTCAGCGATTTAAAAGTTCAAAGCAGACGTCGTTTTCCAGGGGCGCTCGAAGAAGTTTAGCTTTTTAAGAGGGATTTAGGTCCTTTTACCAGGATATTGTATAACCTATTCCTTATTAGAGTATGACATATAAAAATAGGAATTACCAGCAAAACTTACTGAAAATATATGTGTTTTCTGTAAATTATGATACATTCATGCATTCATTATGGGCTGCAAATTATATATCCTGAATAGACATTTTACCTAAATACCAAAGTATACTTTACAATTTAAAAAAAATATTTTTATATTTAATAATTAACCTTTTTAATAATTATAAAAGAGAGTATACGGGACCTTTAATTTAAAGTCAAAGGAGAAAATAAGAAGAATATGCAACTTCAGAAATCAAACATAATTTATAACTTTTACTTTAATTAATTATTTTTTTTTTAATTATCCTTTGCAAAGTTTAGCCCCCAAAAGAGCGTCCTGCCCCCTTGGCTCACACCCATGACTGACATCTCAGGAGCAGCGAGCAAGGACAGGCGGCGAGCCGGCGACAAGTGATGAGTGAATGCAAAGAATTTGAATATTGTGCCGCGGCGGCAGTTGACATAAATCGTCAATGACAGCAACATCGCCTCCTTTTGGCCTTAAACACGCAACCGGGGACGAAGGGATCTGGCTGGAGCTTGGGCACGGATCCAGGGACGGACTGGCGATGGGTTTAGGGATCGGGAATGGGAATGGGAATGGGCATGGGCATGGGCATGGGAGTGCAAGTCCATAGAACACGACAGACAACTGTAATCCGCGACCTATTGTATCGAGGATGATTGCTCGCGGGTCCGTTTGGGCCTGTCAGCGGCTTTCAAAATCAATTCTAATCGATTTGGGACACTTTGACAGCGCTTATTGGCAGCGTGCGCGTGGTCGCGATACCAAAAACACACAGAGCCACCAAACACCTTTGCCCAAAATTATTCCAGTCCAACAAAAGCGAAATGTCAAAAGCATTTTGGTTTAAAATGGCCAAGAGTTATAAATAAAACAGTAACCGTGAGACAGTGTTCTCAGGTAATTATTTACAAAAATTATAGTTTGCTAAAAAAATTATACGAATAATAATTACAGCCACAAATACTTTCACTAAAATTAATATATAAATGTATTCCTAGGTCTTACCCATGGCTTTAATTTAATTTATAAGAAAACATTTAACGCATTTCCTTAAGAGATAATGTAAACTCTCAAATTAGTTTTTTCATATTTAAGTATGTACTTTACTTTATATTTTGACCGTAAGTTTTTCTTTTCTTAAATTATATATTGTCCTGGCTTTTCCCATTGATACCAATCTTAATTTCTTTAACCATTTTTGACTTGTACAAATTTGTATAATCTCATTTAAAGTGATGTATCCTTTGATCCTTCAGCACTGATGTCAACAGCATTTTGGCTTACTGGTCAAGATAAAAACAGAAAATTAAGGAAAAAAAGCAATGCGGAACCAAAGTGAAAACAAGAAGGCTGATGTGCTGCTGCTGTTGCTGGCAGCATTATCACTATCTCAATGGAAGCTGATTGAAAACAGATAATTAAAATCTTCTAATTAGGCGGCATGTTCACGCACACACACACGCCGTACCTTAACCACTGTCGGCTGTCAGTGGGAACAAGTTCATAAATCTTGCGTCCAACAAATCGTTTTGCAACATGGTAGAACACATTACACACACACGAGTCAGCAGCAGCAGCCAACAAAAGACCTGGAATAAAAAAAGCGTCGCAAAAAGTTGGCCAAGATGCGGCTGCTGTGTGACAAAGTTGGCCAACGTTTTGGTTGCCAAATTATGGTCAGGGACGGGGGTTGGGAGATTTCTTTTTAAGATCCGATCGCATAAGCCCCCGCTTAATCCACCTGAGCCTGGTACATGTGAAAAAAGTTTATGGTAAAGGAAAAAGGCCTAGCAAAATGTTTGTTCTATATACATATTTGAACTGTATTAAAGAGTGGGGTTTTTAAACACTAATCGGATTTTTCATTTTTTCAGGTTTTTTATTATACCCTTGACGGATATAATCGTAGCTTTTTCATTTGAACTTATTTTATGTATATATTTAATTTATATTTTCTTGATTTATTTTTATAGATTTCGTTCTTTTGAAATACATAGATACGAAACTTAGATAAGTTCCAACTAGTTTTTACACCATGATTCGCGTCCTTGCTGTTCTTATTGGCTTGGTCGGTAATGTCACAAAGCAGTGCAAAACGCTTGCAATTCGAGAAAGCAGTGTGTATAAACTCGGCGCTAGTCAAAGCAGTGTTTAAGCCGTCCAATTTTCCTAAAAGGTATCGATATATCGATAGCTGATAACTTATATTTTCAAAATTTGTTTTTGTTTGGAATTTTGCGGTTAATTAATTATTTTTGAAAGAATTTAATTTGTTGCTACAATTTGTATTAAAATCAAAAAACATAAAAAAGGATAAGTCCAGCATAAGGGATTACTTTTTGGAAAAAGACGCACTTTACTAAAAATTAAAGCTTAAATTCTGCAAGAAAAAAAACTGATAGAAAGAAAAGAGATGCTCGTGAGTAGCCAGAATTAAATATGTGACGTGTGTATATTAATTTCCGATTAAACAATAAAAAGACGAAGCAGATGGCAGATAAAGATAAAATGATAAAATTGCTAAGCAAAAAATTATTTAATTTTTATATATATGTTTCTGGTTATAAAACGCATAATATTTATTCTCAAGCATTAGCTACATTGGTAATTATTTTCTGGTATATCTGCACTCCCTTCAAATAGGTTTCCGCCTGTAGAAATTCATCGTGATCGTGGAGTAAAACCGGAGTGTGGTTCATGGGAGAGAAGCCCAGGGCTGGAATTCCCACATGGCGGATGTAGCGACTGTCTGTGCCGCCGGGGAATACCTGCAGGTTGATGGACAGGCCCCTGAAAAGATAATCATAACATAAAATCTATTTAAAAAAAAAGGCAAAACTAAACCCACAGCTCATCCGTGGCACTCTTGAAAGCCAGCCAAAAGGGATTCGATGCATCCGTGGCCGTTGGTGGAATGTGTCCTTGGCGCCACTTCGATCCAAACTCAAACTCAATATCTCCGCCAGCCTCTAGGCACCATTTGTGGAGCTGCCAAAAAGGGGATTTTTATACGTGAAGAGAAAAGGATATTCTCAGACCCACATTAGCCTCGAACTCGACAATGTCCGTGTCCAAGGAGAGACGGCAATCAAAGGTCGCGCTCATGTAGGGCGGCACCACATTGCTCTGGACTCCTCCGTTAACGGTGGTCAGGTTAATGGTGGTCACATCGCCTATCTTAAGCGTGGGATTATCCTGCAAGCGCTTCACCTGAACCGCCCTGAGTTCCATCATCTTGCCCACTAGATAGCTTAACTTCTCCCCTGCGGTATTCGGCATTAAGAGCAATCCGTGTCCGGCTGATCCGTTAATTTTTAATATTAAACCTGGTAATAGGGACTCCAATTAGTCCTAAGAACTATAAGCATTCTTTCTACTTACGTTTCACTGTTCGCTCAGCATAGAAAACGGGAAACTCGGCGGTGGGTGAAGCTATTCCTTCATCCAAACTAAACCCAATGTTGAGGGACCGAAATTCCTCTGAATTCACAAACGGCAGCATTCCCTTTCTTCCGCCAAGTTCCTCATCTGCATTGAACAAGTTATTACATTACTATATTGAGGAAATAATAATTAGTCTTACCTGGCACAAAGGATATGTGAATGGTTCGCTTTAACCTCAAGCCACTCCTTTTTAAGGCCCGTATAGCTGCCACATACTGCATTCCCACACATTTCATATCCTGTGCTCCCCTGGCGAATATCCTACCCTCTTCATCGATATCTGCTCCAAATGGAGGATGTGTCCAGTTTTCGGGGAACACGGGCACCACATCCATGTGAGAGTTGAGCAAAATGCTGGGTAACTTCGGCTCCAGACCCTCCCAGGTTAAAACCACCACGGGGTTCTGCTCATTTAGTGGATAGAAAACCTTTATGGGCAACTTTAAGCTTGCAGCCTGGCGTGTCAGGAATTCAACGCAAGGTTCTGGCAAAAAAGATATATATATTATTTAAAATTTAAGTTATTTCTAATCAACTACCCACTGTAATCCGGTTCAGGATGCACACTTGGTATCCTCAGATACTCCCGAAAGTACTGAATCTCCTCATTGGTCTCCCAGCTCCTGGCGCTCATTGTGTCTCGTTCGAAAGCTCGGTCAAAACTAAATTTTATACCCAGACCAACTTCAGGATATATTCTATCTCTTCAGTGCGTTTATCAGCAGGCAAAGGTTTTATCTCAAGACATTTCGATCGTAATCGCAAGCGTGATAGCTGCTGTGAAAGGTTTGACAAGACATCTCATTTTATACCCAGTCATTCACGCTTTTGTTCATATTATTAAAGTTATCACGGATAACCAAGAAAAGTAAAGAACACAGGTAAGATAAAATAAAATTTTGCTGATGACTTTTTGCATGCCTTTAAAATATCTTCAGGCTTTTTAAGGTAGCAATAAGAAGTGGAAGTCCCATTTATTTGTATTATAAACATAAGCATAAACAAACAGTATAAAACCAAAAGTTAAAGATCCCTTAAACATTTGCCACATTGCTTATAATTTTCTGGTATATCTGCACTCCTCTGAGATAAATATCAGCCTGAATGAATTCATCGTGATCATGGAGAAGCACGGGAGTATTATTCATGGGTGAAAAGCCCAAAGCAGGAATGCCAACTTGACGAATATATCTGCTATCAGTGCCGCCAGTAAAAATTTCGGGTTTGATGGAAAGTTCCCTGAAAGGTAGGAGTTTAGAATAAGATTATAAATAAGATCATCAAAATAAAATAGCCGGCAGTTCTTACAGCTCATCGGTGGCATCCTTAAAAGCTAGCCAAAAGGGATTACTGTCATCGATGGCAGTGGGTAAAACTCTGGGTTGCTTTTGCTCATAGGTGATCTCTATGCCGCCACCTACATCATTACACCATTTGTGGAGCTTGGGAAAAATAGAAATATATAGATAGACGAATATAAACGTAAGATCTGTGAATAACCTACATTCGCCTCAAATTCCTGATGATCCACATCCAAGGCCAGGCGGCAATCAAAACACACTGTCAGTAGAGGTGGCACCACATTGCTCTGAACTCCGCCATCGACGCGGGTCAAATTAATGGTGGTCACATCGCCTATAACCAGTCCGGGATTATTCTGCAGCCTCTGGACCTGCAGTTTCCGAAAGCCCATCATCTTGCCAACTATGTAATTGAGTTTTTCTCCCGCGGTATTGGGCAGCAGAAGCGAGCCATGGCCGGCAGTGCCACTGATATGGAAATAGACACCTTTGAGGGAGATTTTTATTTCAATTAGTATTTTGCTATTTTTAAATATATTGAGAACTCACGCCACACAGATCGCTCAGCATAGAATACAGGGAACTCCTCGTTTGGTGATGCCAAACCCTCGTCCATGCCAAACCCCACATTCAGTTTACGGAAATCCTCTGTGTGCACAAATGGCCGCATTCCATGTCTTCCGCCCATTTCCTCATCTAAATGAGATATTTTTCGTATAAGAAACTTCTGCTGAATGGAGAATCCTGAGACGCTTACCCGCCACAAAGGATATGTGAATAGTTCTCTTAAATCTGGCACCACTCCGTTTCAAAGCCCTAATAGCTGCCAGATACTGCATTCCCACACATTTCATATCCTGGGTACCCCTGGCGAAAATGCGACCTTCTTCGTCAATATCTGCCCCGAAAGGAGGATGTGTCCAGTTCTCGGGGAACACGGGCACCACATCCATGTGAGAGTTGAGCAAAATGCTGGGTAAATCCGGCTCCAGACCTTTCCAGGTCAAAATCACTACAGGATTCTGTTCATTTGCGGGATAGTAAACCTCGATGGGCAGATCCAGTTGTTCAGCTTGACGCCTTAAAAAATCCAGGCAGGGTTCTGGAGAGGTTATCATAAAGTAATCATAATATATTATTAAGACAATCTCATGCTAAAGTGCAATCTTATCTTCTATGTTCCATATATATCTTCTGAATATCTGTATGTGTATTCTTTAGGAAATATATACAAAGAGCTGTGAGATTATTTAGAGAAAATATTACATGATAATTAAATCAGAAAAATAATCTAAACCTAAAGTAAGTTCACATGAAACCGATTTTGTTGTCAGAAAAACGAACTAAAATGTTTAAAATGAAATACTGCGCAGAAGCTCGACCATTGTAGCTCCTATATAAAAGATACTGACCGTAATCCGGATTGGGATGCACACTGGGGATGCGCAGATACTCGCGAAAGTACTGGATCTCCTCGTCCGATTCCCATTTGCTGGCCATTTTGCTGGAACCCACTGGATACTGTTTTACTATAGCCTACGATCCGCTGCGATCGAGAGCTGGCGACGCACTGACTTGTGTTAGCTAGTGTCACTTCCACCTCCGTTTGCCGTGCCCTGCCAGCTCACTCCAGTAATAGACTTATCTCGCCACGATCGTAACGCCAACGCGCGCTACTGATAATTTTATCAAATTGAGTATGAGCGAGAATTTTGGATGGTGGCAAACGAGTTTACACCAATGTCGCTGTGGGGTTATATACAGTGGGGCCTCAGTGGGTGGTTTCAGTTGAATCATACCATGAACATCCTATGGTTATTGAGTACTACCTGTAGGCACTCAGTGTGCCTTGTTCCGCAGCTGTTATCGCTGGAAATTCATTTGTAAATATATTCTAAGGTCGGTCATTAGCTTGTATTATCTGTGTCGGTCACGGGACCCATGATCTCTACAGCCAGAATGCAACTTCACATGCGAATACAAAATATACTTCATTTATTTGTTACATTTACAATTACTTCATATCAGAACTTAGGGATTCACTAGAGACTTATATGCGAAAATACCGAAACACGAATCACAAGGGCTGCCTCAATCCTTGCGCTCGAACAGGACGGGGAATGGCTTGTCCTTCGGCGCCTGCAGCCAGTTGTCCTCCGAATACTTGACGTTGTTCTCAGTCTCGATCACGTGGAACGTGTATGCGTGTCGGCTCTTCTGGGAGCGATTTGGCTCGCTCTTGTGCACCACATTGCCGTGGATGAGGATGCAGGTTCCTGCATATACAAATTATATTAATTAACATATAAACAACATTATAAACCTTCTCCTTGCACTCACCCTTGCTGACTTGCATTGGCGTGAAGCTGGACTGCGGATAGATGGGTGCCGCCCGGTCGTAGACCATCAGTTCGGTGGCCTCCTTGTCCGGATTTCGGAGGTAGCGCCTGTGGACTCCGCTCTTGTGCGATCCCTTGATGAACTGCAGACAGCCGTTCTGCAGGGTGCAGTCCTCGAGGGCCAACCAGAAGCCCACCGCCGAGTTGGGATCGGTGTGCAGGAACCACGAGTCCTGGTGCGGGGTCACCTCACCGCCCACGCCTGGGTTTTTGTAGATGTACATGCTCTGGCAGACGGCTGGACGGTTGTAGTTCAGCTGCCAGCAGATCTCGCGAACCCTGTTGCTGAAGGTTATGGCATTGAAGGTGGGATGCTCTACGTGCAGCGCATGCCCCACTTTGTTTAGGGCAATCATGGGATCCACCAGCAATTGGCCCTCCTCGCCCACGGCGCCCTTCTCGAAGAAGTAGCGAACCTTGTCGCCGGACTCCATGAAGTACAGCTCCTTGCCCTGGGCATCCTCCGCCTTGATGGTGCTAAAGATCTTTCGGTTGGTCTGTGGCGCCTCCAGGCAAAGGGCTCGTCCAGCCTGGAAAAGCGAGTCCACCTCCTCGGGGGTCAGGAAGTCATCGATGACTATGTAGCCGTTCTCATTCAGCTGAAAGTAGGGAAGCGGGTGAAGGTCTACGTTAATTCATTATTTAATCTCTTAGTGGAAGCTTATCGCCTGCGCCGTCTGGTCTAGCGGATCTCCGGACAGACAGTCTCCAGCCGGACTCGGACTTCACGGGTGTGTTATCTCATCGATTGCCCGTCTATGTAATGGGCACGAGCTAACAATTATGAAGTCTAGGGTACTACTTGGTTCTTATCGATAGGAAATGCATTCAACAAAATTATAACTCTCTGAATACGGTAAAAATAAAGTAAACAAAGAATTCTAGAGTTCTAGAGGCAAAGTGGAAATTGTTGAATAATTTGAATAATCGGAAAGGGCTAAGTTTACTTCAAAATGAATGTTTTAAAATGTATACTTAATGCGATTTTTGCAAACAACTCAGTTTTTTACTTTCAACAATAGTTTTTCTCAGTGTATTTGTGCTCTTTGTTCACCTTTGCAAATGTTTGCTAATTAACAAATTCCTGTGCATGTCAAAACGTTAATTCTTTTTGACATAAACCGAGAACTCGAGTGCTCATTCATTGAAATCAGTCAACGAAAAATTGAAAATTTGTACACTCTGTTGTTTTAATTTTTCTAACGCCAAAATGTCTATAACAAAGACCCCTCAAATACCTTAATATGTGGCCCAAATATTGATTGTTAATTAATCCCACGGCATTATTCATTTCCTGACTAAAGGGCAATACGATTTCGGTTTGGTAAACAAAAGATAATTATACATATATCATCTTTGTTGTGGGTGCTCTCCATCTCTCTGCCACTCGCTCCCTAGTTTTCGGTGTGTGGTTAAATTAAATAAATTTAAATTGCTTGAGCGAGAAGATTTGAAAATGAAAAGCGAGAGTAAAAATAGTCGCCGTGACTCAAAGGCCCCAACGAGTCCCGAACGAGCACACCTGAAGTGATTGAAGATTTTTTTGCTGGGAGGAGAGCAGATCGGGTCAGCTGTCGATCTGTCGCTAAGAGATCGCCCACAAATACATCATACGCCGTGGGGGCCCACCCCACACAGCACTGGTGTACGAGTGTGCCTAATGCCATTACAAGAGGCGTGTGCATGGAAAATTACCCCAGAGGGTCAGCCACTGCATTCAGCACGTATGCTACGAGTACTCGCGTGTGTTATAACATGCTGTGCCAGCTGATTTTGTAATCGCTTTCAATTTGATTAAGCCGCTTGTTTGTGCTGTTTGCCTGTTTTGCATTAAATTCGTAATCCACATGTTAAGTCACAGCTTTGTTGAACTAGAACTTGAGCTTGGCTGGAGCTAGACACAAGAAACTAGATTGTTGCTTAAATTGAAATGTTTAAATCAGACAATCAAGAGGGGTTTGGTTCAATTAAAGGTTGAATCATAGAGGAATACGTTTGTTTCTTTCAATATATATAAACGTCTTTAGAATAGTAGTTTGGTAGTTTCTACATAGTTCGATTAAAAATTTCCATTAATTTTATGCTGAGTTTGAATATT
>VNJU01010133.1:0-69449 GCA_008042675.1 Drosophila seguyi | reverse complement strand
CCCGTTCCGACTTATATAGTAGTGAGAGCATATAGAAGACTATCTGCAAAGTTTCATTCAGATAGCTTCAAAACTGAGAGACTAGTTTGCGTAGAAACGGACGGACAGACGGACAGACGGACAGACGGACAGACGGACAGACGGACAGACGGACAGACGGACAGACGGACATGGCTAGATCGACTCGGCTGTTGATGCTGATCAAGAATATATATACTTTTTAGGGTCGGAAATGTCTCCTTCACTGCGTTGCAAACTTCTGACTAAAATTATAATACCCTGCAAGGGTATAAAAATAAAACTATTTGCAAAGTTTAATTCAAATAGATTAAAAAACTGAAAAGAATAGACGCACAAGGCGAGATGGACTTTGCTGTTAATGCTGATCAAGAATACATATATGTAAATATATATTATAGAATAATTACAATACAAAAATACCCAGCTAAAATTTAATAATAGTATATATACACAATGATTAGTAAGTCATGCTGTTCCTCAAAACTACATAGCAAGTGATCATTGTATTTTAATTTCCTCGCAGCCGGGCTCTGAGTGTGTTGCCTGCATCCTTGGAAACACCTCCTTTCAGCTCGAAGGAGGTGGACTTTCCTTTGTTTGTCACGTGCCGCCACTTGAACTGAATTAGGGAAAAAGGGCGTAAAAAAAGAGGGCGAGAAGAAATCGAAAGTGAAGTGGTGCCTGTACACAGAAACAAATCGTACATATGGTTTTGTAATTAGTTGTATTTTTCATATCAGACATATACTTTTTCATATAATTTGAAACTTAAATTGAATTAAAAACTACCAAATATGTGCTAATAAATTTGATATTTTCGAAAATATTAGAAAAATATAATAATGTATAATTTTTATGTTAAATAATATTATTTTAAACCTGCGGAATATTAAATACATGAACTCAAATTTTATTTAACAAAATTGAAGCTAATATTAATATTAAAGAGTAATCACTTTATAAAAAATAACATTACAAACATAATTCGATAACATGTTTAAAGTATAAACAAACAAAAACATTTCATCTATTATAAGTTTTAACAAATTGAGCTTTTTTAATATAACAATTTGCTTAATTTTTTATAAAAATATTATTCTAACAATATTAAATATTATGTTGTTTTTTTTTAGTAATTCCTTTTTATTATGATAAATATTTGATATTTATAATCTGTTAGTTTATGATATTATATCAGATAAAAAAAACTTTTTTAAGAATGCAAAAATTTGTTATAATTAATAACCAATAAATTGATTGGAGTACATTTATTTTTGTATCAAGAGCCTCGCTAATTCAATTATTTATTTAATTTAGTAGTGTATTTTATTTAATTATTTTATATAATTAATTATGTAATACATTTTATTTTATTTAATTAATATTTAGGCATTTTATTTTTAGTCAAAATTTACAAGATACCAGTAAAAATAATTTTATTGAGCTTTAATTGGATCTTTTATAAATTTTTAAGATACAATTTCATCTTACAAAAGTGTAATTAATAATTTAGTGTCAAAACAGCAATATTCCGGAATATTTTGTCAGTGCATCTCTGGGGTCTCATTCTCTTGTCTCTCGTCTTTGCTCTCTGTTCTCCCCTCCCCTCCCCTCCCCCGATACGTATCTTTTCCCCTTAGCCTCCACCAGCCCCTCCCTTTGACCCGTTTTCTTTCACTAATTTTTCTACGTGGGCCTACGTGCCTTCCTCCTCGTGCACAGCCCCTCGGAATGGTCTCGAAGAAGCGTTCCAGCGTCGCGGAGCGCGTTCAGCGCTCGACGGCGACCGCTGCGGCGGCGGCAGCAGCAGCAGCAGCAGCAGCAGCGGCGTCGTCGTCGTCGTCGTCCACAGGACCGGGCAAAAAGCGGACAGGGAAGCAGACGAAGGCTTCCGAGGAAGCGGAGGACAAGAAGTCCTCCACCAAGACAGAGGCGACAGCCACAGCTGGCACCTCAGGCAAGAAGACCAGCAAGGAGACGGGATCAGGAGCGGGATCAGGATCAGGATCCGGCTTCCAGGCATCCACAGAGAACTCGGGTAATGGCAGTGCAGCGGGCAAGGCCACCACCACCACCAGCAGTTCCACATCCTCGGGAAACTCCTCTGCCGCTTCCGCTGCCGGTGCTGCTGGCAGCAACTCTTCCGGCAGCCTGAAGCTATCGCCCGAGGAGCGACACGAGGATGGCAAGGCGCGAGCCATCAACAAGATGCTCAAAAGTCTGGACATCAAGATCCATGGCTTCGACAACCTGCTGCCCAGCGGCGAGGAGCGCCTCAACGAGGGTGTGCTCAAGTCCTCCATATCGGAGAATGTCAAGACCAAGTCCCGGGCGGCGGCGGTGAAGGTGATAGCCAGCCTCAATCCCGGCAAAATGCCGGCCGTAAAACGTGTGCGTCCCTCGCCGGAGCCCCCCAAGGAGAAGGCGCCAGAAAAGTTGCCAGAGAAGCTGTCGGAAAAGCAGCCCGACAAAGACAAGGAGAAGGTAAAGGAGCCTGAGACAGTCTCTGCCATGTCCGAGGACTTGCAGCAGGCCACCAAGGCACCCAAAAAGACCACGCAGCAGGCGAAGAAGGCCAAAATGGAGACTTCGCCAGCGGTGACAGTCACAGCGACCACATCCACGACCAGCAGTGGCTCCACTTCTGCCGCCTCAAAGCAGACATCAGCCAAGCAGCCCGTCAAGAAACCCACACAAAACCAGGCTGAGCAGAGCAGCAAGCAGGATTCCTCCTCACCGGAGCAGCCGAAGAAGGATCCCCCCAAGCACACCAAAGTGGGCAAGCCGAAAAAGACCAACACAGGACAGGAGTCCGCTCCGGGCAAGAACACATCCCGCCTCCCAGACTCCAACACAGAACCGGTGCAAATGGATTTGGAGGAGATTGTCAGCACGCCAAGGGCCACACCCACGCCCACAGCCACATCGACGCCCACAGCCACGCCCACACCAACGGCACCGCCCACACCGACGCCGGCAACAAGTGTTCCAGGTCAATCGGATCAATCGGGACCGCCACCACCGCCGCCACCGCCGCTGTTGCCAAAGCAGCGACCCAAGGTAAAGTACACCAAGACATCGGCGGGCACAAAGGGTCGCCTGCAGCAGGCATCGCATCACAAATCGCCAGCTGCCTCCTGGAGCGGGGCCAAGGACATTTACGATTTCAAGTCGGGATCAGAGGATGAGGAGCCCATCAAGATGGTACTGCCGGCGCTCAAGCAGCTGCGTGAGTTCTCCGACGAGGACAACAAGCCGCTCAAGCAGCTGGGACGCCAGGAGAAGGCCAGCAAGCAGCAGGCTCAGGACCAAGACGAAGAGCAACATTCACAGGAAGAGAAACCCTTGGTGGAGAAGGTCGAGAAAAAGGATGAGAAAAGCACACAAAAGCACCATGAAAAGGAGATGAAAAGGACAGATCCTTTGGCCAGCGATCAGCAGCAGCAGCAGCAGTCCGAACAAATAGCAACCAAGGTTGTTGTCAGCAGCAGCAGCTCCTCAACCGCTGCTCCTGGCAAGAAGCCGATGACCAAGCGAAAGGTGGCCACACCCACGCCCACGCCCACGCCGGGACGCAAAAAGAAGCCCGTGGCCAGGGGCAAGAACTCTGGTGCCTCGAAGGAGCCAGCCGCTAGCGAGAGCTCCTCGGACAGCAGCTCCTCGGAGGACGAGCGCAAGCTGAGCGCCTACAGTGGACCCAAGCGACATCGAATGGCCTCGCTGAATGCCCTGGCCAAGGTGCAGTGCCTCTACGAGAACGAGTCGCGGACGGCCCACGAGTTGGGCCTCTCCAAAGCCACCCAGCAGCCGCCGCGCATAAGAACGCTGGACGGGAGCGATGATGACAACCACAAGGATTCGCCGCGAGACGGGGAGAGGGATAAGGGATCGGTGAGTCCGCCTCACACGCCAGCCACACCGGCGGCGGCCAGTGTGCCGCCCAAGGAGATGGAACCACGCCGGGAATTGCGCAATGTTCCCGGTGGCAGGGGCGTGGGCAAGCATTGGGAATTTGACAGCGACAGCGAGGTGGAGGAACTGCAGCTCATGCAGCCTCTGCCGCCGGTTAAGAAGCGCAAGTTGCCCAAAAAGGCGCCAGCAAAGAAGGCGACGTCCAGTGAGACGGAGGCCAAGCGGAAGAAGAAGGTGCTGCCAGTGGAGGAGAGCGATGAGGAGGATTCAGCCGCCGCAATTGCTCCTCCTGCTTCTGCCAAGGAAAAGGAAAAGCCAAAGCCACCCAAGCAGCTGCCCAAGAAGCGCAAGACTGTCTTCACTGAGGAGCTAATTGGTGACTACAAGGGCATCCTGGCCAGAAAACGTATGGCCAGTCTTAATGCCAGCGCCATAGTGGCGGCCACGTACGAGGTGGAGCGTCATTTGGACAAGAATCTGGCCAGCGATTGCAGCAGTTTCGAGAGTTACGATGAGCTGGACACGATGCCTGCCACCACAACCAAGAACACAACGACACCGGTCAAAACCGAGCTGATGCACATCAAGAAAGAGCCCAAGGAGCCCAAGGAGTCAAAGGAATCGCAGCGGGAAAGGGAACGAGAGCGTCAGCGTCAGCGGGAGCGTGAAAACGAGCTAAAGGACTCGAAGGATGCTGCTGCCAGCAAGATGCAAAGCAGTCACACCATCATCGAGGAGAGCAACGACTCCAAGTATTCCAAGGAGACAAAGGAGACCAATACGGATACCACCATTACCACCACCGGCTATCGGGATTCGGCGGCCAGCACCAAGGATGCCAAGGACTGTAGTCGTCCCACCTCCTCGTCCGTGGTCATTGTCCAGGATACGGATGTGACCATCACCGGTGTCTATGTGAATGCCAGCAATGGTGCCGCCCAGGAGGCATACTGCAAGATGCAATATCGCGTCCAGTCGAGCGTCACCGAGGAGCGTGTCCTGCGGCCGGGCTCCGTGGAGCCCCCCAAGTCCTATACACCGCTCAGTGCGCTGTCCAGCATGCTGCCACCGGGCGCCAGTTCTGGACTCAGTGAGGGTGAGTTTATACTTTCTTATTAAATTATTTATATAGATTTTATATCCTTTATCCCCAATCCTTGCAAACTCTCTCTCACACAGCTCACAGTTCGCCGCCCCTGCCCATCCATGCCCCGCCCACGGGTCCCCATGTCCTGCTGCCCGGCGAACATCTCAGCGCCGGCATGTATCATGCCCCCGATCTTGGCCTGCACACGGAGCACGGCCTGCCGGATCATCATGGTCCACCGCCGCCATCTTATGCCGCCGCCGCCGCAGCTGCAGCCGCTGCCGCCGCCTATCATGCTCACCAGCTGGCGCCCGGTGGCGGCGGGGTGTTGCATATGCATCACCAGCATCAGTATGCCGCTCATGCCGCGCATGCGGCCCATCATTACCAGCAGGCGGCCGAGTATGGTCACGGTCCGCCACCGCCGCCGCCGCCACATCATTACGGTGGTCCACCGCCGCCGCCACCGCCGCAGGGACACTATGGACCACCGCCGCCACCGGGTGCACCGGTACCGGTGCCGGTGCCCGTGCCCGTGGCCGTGGCAGTGCCCGTGGTTTCCGATCGCTGTGATGTCGGTTCACCGCCGCCTTCGTATCGAGCCAGTGCCTATCCGCCGCCGTCTAGTGTGGGCGTGCCACCGCCCACTTTGGGCGGCGGTTCGAGCGCATTCTGTGCGCCCAGTCCGCATCATCATCATCAGCATCAGCATCAGCACCAGCTTCAGCATCAGCAACCGGGGCCTCCGCATCATGATCCTAGTGGTGAGTGTCCTTTTTCATTGTTTGAATTTACGAAATATTGGGAAATATTGGGATTATTGGGAAATATTGGGAAATATTGGGAAATATTGGAAAATATTGGGAAATATTGGGAAATATCAGGGTGTCGTATTATCATTGTTCTGTGCTTATAGTAAATGTGCCTGCAGGGGTCGGACAGGAAACATTTTAAACCATATTTATGCTCTTCCCAATTTTTATTTACCTTGCTTTTACCTTGAAAAGCTGAATATTAATCGATTTTCAGGGGATCGATTTTTCCAAACAAATAAATCGATTAAAAATCGATGAGTTTTTATAGGTTTAAAATTATAGCTAGAAAAATATAATAATATATAGAGCTAAAAATAATTTCTTCGATTTTTAAACACAAATTTGTATATGGAAAGAATTTTTAGTTCTAATCGATTTATTTCTAATGTTTTTTTAGAAATAGATCGATCAAAATCTGAACTTCTTTCCATAGAAAAAAATTGGGATTCGGGTTAGAAATAATTTAAAATATATATGTTATAATAGAACTAGAAATAAATAAATTTCAGTAAATTTTATAAAAAAAAAAAAAAATAATATTAAAAAATCGATTGAAATCAATTAAAATCGACGATTTTTTCATACAAAAAATGTGTCCCTTAGGTTTGATATAATTTAAATTATATAAGAACATTAGAGCTAGAAATAATTCGTTTTTGAGTGAATCAAAAATTCGTTCCATACAAAAAAATATGTTTGTCAGATTTCAAATAATTAAAAATGTATGTTATATATAATTTATCTATAGATATTTGTATATAAACTATTACTGTTTGGTGTTCTGCGACTGTATTGCATTATTGATAAAAATATCGATTAATCAATAATAGAATCGATTATATTCCTGAAAAATCGATAAATCAATGATAAAATCGATTATATCTCAGAAAAATTCGATTGACCAAAGATTGAATCGATTATATTTCCAAAAAATTCGATTAATCAAAGATGGAATCGATTATATTTCCGAAAAATTCGATTAATCAATGATAAAATCGATTACATTTCCATCTCTAGTACAAATGCAAGTATTTTGTAAATTATAAAATTATTATGCTGTTCCTATTCTGTTGTTACCTTACCTTACCTGCCTTGCACTTAATCTACTTGAAACTTGTGCATTGTGCCAAGTTTTGGGCAATCGAAAAATCGATAAGATGTCTGTGAAAGATGAGAGATCGGTCGGTGTAAGTTTTGTGGGGTGTAACCAGAGGAAGTGGAACCCTAACTCAATGGCCAATTTTCGTGGCCATTACAGTGGCCTGGCAGAAAGCCAGGAAACAGAAAACCCGCCCCGTTTTCGTTTATTTTTTGCTTAGATTCTTCTCGAATTTTCATTGATTTCTTTTATGGCTAAACAATAGGCGTTGAATTTAGTTTTCCTGGCTAAAAGCGAAAAGTTTACATAGCCAAATTGGAGGGAGAACAGCAAAAGCAGCAGCAGCAGGTTGTGGCTGGGACTAGTTATTAAGGAGGCTGCAAGGATCCCACAGCTCCTTGCACCTGCTGTGGTTTTTGCCACAAGAAAAAAATCATTGCATATACTTAGGCGCGCGCACAATAAGCCTCTCCGCAGTCTGTATGTGTGTGTGTGTGTGTGTTTTAGCTGTACGCTTGTGTTGGAAAAGCCGGAAACTGTAAGCAGGCAAGCAGCAAGCGGATACGAAGACCGAAATGCAAGCAAAAAGTAAACACGCCTGTAGGGGCAGCGACGCCAGCAGAGGCAACCTCCATTGATGTCATTTACCTTTCGGCTCACACACACACACACACACACACACTCGCTACCCAAGGGGGAGGCTAACACAGACATGGCAGGCGGCAGGCGGAATGCATATTACAAAAGTTGCGTTTGAGCGCCTAAAAGCGGGCAGCATATTTTTTATTTCGTATTTCACTCGCACGGAGACGCTGCAGCTGCACGAGATGAGGCAGGAACGGGGATGCAAGTCCAGGGAAGCCAGGGTTGGGAAACTGGTACAGGAATGGGTTCTAGGATTGGGGATTTGGCACTCACATTAGGGATGAATGGGCGGCAAGGGAGCTTTGGAACGCTACCCACCCCAGGCCGCATTTTTGTAAATGCAAATCGATTCAAATTAATTTGATCGGAATGCAATCGTTGCCTGTCAACATATCGAATGTATTCACTTGGCTGATGAATGCAACAAAAGGTGAAGATGAACATGATGAATTATTCAAATGTAACAGTTATAAGAACAATCAAAAAAATAAGACAATACATGTTTGTAAATGAGTTGATTTACATTTTTAGTTCATATTATTAATATAATTATTAATGATAATGATAATGATATTAATTCATTATTCATTTAAAATGAATACTTTGCAATGGGGCTTGACTTTCCATCAAGACTTGGTAGTATTTGCCTTAGGATAGAGAGTTCATTTTATTCACTTTCTAATACTCCAGTTATATTACATATATGACTAAAGTCAAGTGAGTTGGATTATGTCATTATTTATTATTCACTCATTATTCATTTCAAATTAATCATTATCTATAGATCTGTCTGACTTTCGGCCCTAGGAAAGAGAGAACACTTATTCACTAATTTAAACTCCGGTTACATAAATGAATCCCTTTAAGTCATTATTCATTATTCATTTAAAATGCATTCTATTCTTCATTCTCTCAGTTAAACACCAGAATAATCACATTACTCATACATACATATGATCCTTGACTAGTTGCACTCATAACTGATATGATTTTCCATATGAATTACATATCTACAAAGTCACTCAATCGCTTGATTCACCTATTCGCCTGCATAGAAAATTAAAAAAAATAGAGTAATCACAGCGACAGGACAGAAGTGGATACCCTTCGCATTTCTCGACGACTCATTTATTCCGCCCCATTGATTCATATCCAAATGCGGACTCCGAGCTGAACTCATTCATTATTATCCACAGCTTCACAGCTCTCCACAGTTTGCCTGTCGATGCCGGCGACGATGTCCTCGCCTTTGTCGGGCGCATCCTTTAAGTAGGCTATGTTTGCCGCTTCGCCTCACGCTCCCCCGCTCCTCTCCATTCCCATTCACAGACACGTCTTCACATCTGCAACCCCTTGCATCCGCGACAAACTGCTGCCCCCGGCCACCCATCCGCCATTCATGTCCGCGTGAGTGTTTGCACTTTGCGCGCTGTGCTGACAGTTGATAATTCATTAGCACATGTTCTATTTGACGTTCATTCATCCGTGTTGACACACACACACACACAGAGAGACTCATGCCTAGACGCACAGAAGGCTGCCTAGGGTGGACCTTTGTCATGGGGAATATTATAATATTATAAGGTGCTAAAAATAGTGATATTTATTTTTTTAATTTTAAATTTCTAATTGAATTTATCTAAAATTTTGTTAAATTAAATTATTTTTAAAATTGATCTAAAAACAGATAAATTTTGACTATAATTAGTTGAAAAAATGTAACTATAGAATAATTTACAATTACAACTAAATTACAACTAAACCTTAAAAACCTCTTCTAAATTTTAAATTCATTTAAATCTTAAAAACCTCTTCTTAATTTTAAATTCATTTAGAAGAGGTTTTTAAGATTTTAAATAGATTTTTTAACTAAAGAAAAATGAGAAAAGTTTAAAAATTCCTTAAATATATCTCAAGAGTCGCGGCTTAGATTTATACAATTTTATTAAAATTGATTTAAAAGCAGATAAATTTTAACTATAATTCGTTGAAAAAAATGTAACTATATTGCTTAAAATAATTTACAAATACAACTAATTAAAACTTAAAATTTAGCAGAGGTTAAAAGATTTTAAAAAGATCTTTCAACTTAGGAAAAATGAGAAAAGGTAAAAAATACTTTTAAATTAGTAAGATTCGCGCCTTAGATTTAATAAAGAGCGAAATCAACTTGACCTCGAGTTTAAAAGAAAATTCAAATTCTTATTATTGCTAACAAAAAGAATTTTTTTTCTATAATTAAAATATCTTAACTATAATAGAGGTCCACTCCTCTAACACACACCGGCTCAGCCTCTGTATGTATGCCAGATAGAGAGAGAGGGTCAGAAAGAAATGAGAAAAGAGAGAGCTAAAGAGAGCCGCTCCTGTCTGCCGTCTCCTTTCGCCTTTCCTCCTTTCTCCTTTCGCCTTTCGCCAATCGCCTGTCTTTGGCTGCTGCGTCTCTGTTACCAACGCTGTGATAACAAGCCAGAAGCCAGCGAGGGAGTTAAAAAAGGATTTGGCGCTTGCCTTTTTGGCCGCGTTTCGTTTGGTCTGCTTTGTGCCGGCTCTTCTGCAGCCACTGCCTGCTTTCTCTTCTTCTACATCTTCTTCTTCCTCTACTTGCTTCTCCGCTTTTCTCGGACGCCAGCTCCGCCGTGCTTTTTTTGCTCGGATTTTTTTAGTGCGCATTTAGACGTCGACGGCAACGGAGACTGAGCGATTGAGAGACTGAGAGACTGAGCAATGCGACGGCGATTATGCTTGGCACTCCTCGCTTGTTGTGCGAATTCGTGGGTAAAGCGTGCAACGAACGTATGGAGACGGTGATAATGATAATGTTTAAATGATAATGAAAACGAAGAAGATGATGATGATGATGCTGTGTGTTGCTTGTTAGTCAAACGTTGCGTATACGTAATGTGGACAGCGCGTGCTTTGACTCCGTCGGCTTCTGCTTGTGACGTGCCTAATGATGACAAGTTATAATGAGCCTGATGTTGATGATAATGACGTTGCACATGCTACGTCATCGGCGTGACGAGTGAAATAACAAAAACAAACGCGCACATTGCGTATACGCAATGCATGCACGAGGCATGCTTCATGCTGGAAATCAAATGCGGCATTTGTGTGTGTGTGTGTTAATAAAAGGTGTAATAATAATCAAGATAACAAAGGAATAAACTGCAAATTATAAAGAGATAAATTACAACAGCTAAATATTTTTTTTTCTTTTTTTTAATGATAATTGAAAATATATTTTTTTATGATACTTTTTTTTAGTGTGTGTCAACTGTGTGCGTGTGCAAGAATGCAATAACAATTTCAACACAAGTGCAGTTCGCGCCCCACCCCGAAAATGCAACAACAGCAACCACAAAATTCGCGTGCCGGCGGCAACCGGCAACTGCAACGCCAGCTGCGACAGCGGACTGACCACAAATCTAATTAGCCTTGCATTCTTCCACCAGTTAATTTTAATTGCAACTGATTTATGAACAACGCAATCACTTTTAAGCTCTCTTCCTTGATGTCGCCGTTCGTCTCCTGCTGCTGCTGCAGCTCCTCTTCCTCCTCCTCCTTCTTCGTCTGCTGTTCCCCCATTTATCCTCCGTTTGGAATATTTTGTTTTGCCGTCGACTTTCCTCTTATTCGTAGTGTGTGTGTGTGTGTGTGTGTGTGGTTTTCCCAGGTCCCCCCTTTTCACGCCAGGCAGCGGGAAAAAGCTGGAGCACAAGCATCCGGCTGGCGGTTAGATACGGGGAGAGGGAGCTACAGATGGGGTTCAAGAAGAAGGAGTTCGAGATGGAAGTAGAAATAAAAAAAAACTGAAAATGTTTTTTGCTCAGGCGACAAAATTGTCAATCACTAAAGGAACTAAGAACTAGAAATACCATACCAATACCAAAGCCTCTTAATTATGCTGATAAAAAGCACAAAACTTTTTTCTATAATATGTAAATTTCGCATTAATTAAAAAAGATAACTATAACTAGTTCTAGTTCATAAATATAAAAAACAAAAATTTCCAATGATTGTTGAATCAAGTTGAATCTGTTTGAAAAAGAGGTGAATTTTTAGGTGGAAATAAAATCTCAATTTGATTAATGTGCTAAGCTAAGTTAAGCGTTTGCTTAAATACATTCATACATTCATTTTAATAATAAATTAAATAGAAAAGATCAACCTGCGGTATCAATGAAGAAGAAATTTAAAGGAATTTAATCTTGAAAGAGGTTTCCAGTAGAGTTTTACTTTAATTATTTTCGATTCTGTTTCCTGATCAAAACATCAGTCTCTTAAAGCCCAAGTGGTATTTTGTATCTATTTGGATTTTCTTCAAGTATTTAGTACAGGATAAGACGAAAAATAAGTCACTTGCTTGCAACAGAACGGAACTTATAAAATATGGTTAATACTTAGATGCATATTGTGGTCTTAATGGAATTGAATCAGCTTTTGCGTTTTAAGCAAACTTGGAAAATTCTTTCAAGATAAAATTCCTTCGAATTTCTTTTTAATTCATACCACAGGTCGATCTTTTTCTAATTTTATTATTTTTAAAATGTATGCATAGAAATATTTTTCTTTAAAAATCTAAATTATATTATATTATCGGTATATATTATAAATTATATATCGTCATATAATAATAATACAATATTCTTTATGCGTTGTCAAATTGACTGTTTTACTTTTGTCACCTGCACGAATCGCTTCTGTTGCAATTGTCTTTCGCCTTTGGCTGCTGCTTCTGCTGCCGCGCTGCAAGTCGCGCCTTGCCTTTGCTGCTCTCCTCGAAAGCGCTCTCTATAGCGCTCTGGCTGTGGGCTTGGACTCTCTTTCAGTGGTCCACCTTGCGCTCTTTTTATCGCCTTTACTCTCTCTTGGTGTGTCTTGAGCTTTGCATTTGAACAAGCTAACAAAAAAAAAAAAAAAAAAAAAACATGGAGAAAGAAAATAAAAATGGGGGGAATAAAGCTAACGGCAAAATCGCATCGTTGCTGCTGCTGTCGTCATCGTTTTTGCTAATTTTCTTGCTAAGAATTTTCTTGAACAATTTCTTGCTGCACTTCTGCCGCTGCTCTGTCTTGGCTTCTATTAAAGTTTTTTGTTGTTTTTTTTTTTGTTTGCTGCTGCATCTGCAGTTGCTGCAATTGTTGTTGCTGCTTCTACTTGTTTTCTACTTGTTTTTGTTTTTATTTCTTTACTTGTTGTCGTCATCGTTTAACGGTGCTTCCAAGTCTCCTTCAGACAAACACACACTCAAAGAAAACAAGTTGAGATTATAAAATTGCATTTAATTTCGAAATATTTTTGCTGCGATTCTTTGCAATTTTATTTCGAAAAACTATTTATAAATATTTTCCAAATATTTTGTTATTAAATTGATTGATAAAGAAAATTTCCTGCTTTTCCTTTCCCCAGCTTCTCTTCTTTCACTCTTCTCGTCTACTCCTTTCTGACTTCTGTTCGTCGTTCCACTTTATTTTGGTCACTTTTTTGCTATTGGCTTCTCTTGAGCCTCTTATCAGCTATCAAACAGTAATGAGAAGTTTCGGTGGGTGGCACAGAAGGTGGGTGGGTTGCGTGGGAGGAGAACGAAGAACAAGAGCGTGGCATCGTGCCATGAAAAGAGCGTGGGAAAGAGAGATATTGAGAGATGAGCACAGACAGCGAAGAGACAGAGAGGGAGACATCAAAGTGGAAAATGTAAACAGATTCATTCAGAGGCAAACTGCTGCTGACACATTGCAGTCAACAGTGCACTGCCCCATCTTCACCCGCCTCTGTCCCCCCCTTCGTTTTACACAAATGCACTGAACAAAATAAAGCAAGCCGAGTAGAGGTAGGAAAATATGAGAATTTACTTTTAAGGTTTAAAAGACTTTTTCGAAATTTGAGAATTAAATATTAATATTTTTCTAATGAATTTTTAATATTCAAATTCAAAATGCGAAATAAAAAAAATAATAAAATAACATTGCACGACTAGACGACTTAATTTAAAATTTTTTGGTAATACGCTTATATGAATTTAATTTTTTCAATTAAAATTATAAAATAAAATTCAAAATGCTAACTAGAACGAACGCAGGAGGCAGAAGTAATAATTTTTTTTAGCATAATCAGACGACTTAATTTTAAATATTTTAATAAAATACCTAAAAAGGTGAACATATTTTTAAATATTTAAAATGCAAAATAATAAATTCACATTACCAGACGACTTAATTTTGCCACGTTACATTAATTATTTTTTACAAAATTAATCTTTAACTCAACTTATCACTTAGTTTTTCGTGTGCAGCTTGGTGCACCTTTCGCTCGTTCCGAGCTCCCTGCTCCCCCCTACCCCTGCCTTTTCCCCACCACTTTGTTGCCATGAATTTAGGCCACAAAAATGCCATCGTTGGCAATGTCCAAAAAAGCCAAGCATAAAATGAACGAGCGCAAAAATAAGAGCAAAAAAAGAAGCATGGAGAGAAACGCGGAGAGAAACACAGAGATAGACAGAAAGAGGGAGAAATGAAGAGAGGAAGAGAGATAGATATAGAGGGAAATGTGCAAGAGAAAGGAATGCGAATGGGAATGCGTATCGCGAGGATCCCCCCTTCAACGCCCTTAACCACCCATTCAGACCCTCGAAAAACAGACGCGGCCAATGTTCGACAAATAAATTCGAAAATTCGCGTTGAAAATAACTCAACGTGACACATATGTGCATGTGTACATACATATGTAGGTTTTTACATGATGTACATACATACATATATGCATAAATGCAAGGGGCGCATAAAAGGGGGCAGATGATGAGGTTCTAGGCAAAAAAAGGGGGCGGATAAGCCCAGAATTCTCGCAATTGCAACCAAAATCAAGTCTCAGAAGGCCAATCAATATTGGAGTTCATCTTCAAAAGAGTTATCCTATGGGAAAGAATACAGGATACAGTACTTCCCAAGAACATCTCTTAAATTAAGTTAAAGAATATTAGAATAAAAAACGTTAAAGTTACGACTTTTTATTTTAATGATTTGTCAAGCCTTCCTAAGATAGCTTTAAGAAATAATACCAATCAGGTGGGATTAAAAAATTCATTCAAGGACTGTAGGAAGAAAAAATATTTAAATAAGATAATTTTAATATATATTTTTAAATAATTATATAGATTCAAAATAAGACTTACTTAAGGTTGTCCTAAGGTCAAAGAGGTTAAAAATTTAAAATATTAAAGTTGGCATTTTCCATTCTTTCGCCATATTTTGGTGGCCCGAACTGTACTTGACCCCCCGATGGTACGTGACCTGGTCTCATGTGCTTGAGCTCCACGAAAAGGACTAAAAAACGGGGAAAAAACTCAAACCAAAAGCGGAGAACGGCTCGGCAGGCGGCAATATGAATGACAAACGAGTTGCCATTGAATTATTCAGCTTACGAGTCCGTGGAATTGTTGGCAAATGAATATGGTCAGTTTAGCTCCGCATGTCAAGTGGCTAATATAGACCAAAATGCGCTCAAAGCTGAGCTTAGCCTAAATGCCAACACAATTGTGTAAGAATTTTGAGCCTGGGAGATGTGATCAGATAATGGGGATGAGTTTTGAATAAGAAATAAAGGCTGACACTTGGTAATTGATGTTCTAAAACATTAAAGTGTTTTATGCATTTTTAGATCAATGATTACGTAGAGAAATCTGTACCAAAGTTCTAAGGGAAGCCTTTTTAAATAAAACAATTAAAATAAAAATTGGTAAATGATGTTCTAAAAGAAAAAGTGTATCTATCAATTTGTATGAAGCTTAGATCAACGGTTTCTCAGAACTAGATAGAAAAATCTGTACTAAAGTTCTTAGGAAATCTATTTTAAATGACAAATTTAAATGATGATTTCAATGATGTTCTAAAATAAAAAGTTTTTTATATTTTAGAACATTACTTGTATGATTTTTAGATCAGTGATCAGTATTAGAGACTTTCTCTCTCTACTCTGTTCTAAATTTCTTAAAGAATCCTTTTTAAAAAATAAATAAATACTGAAACTTGGTAATTTATGTACTAAAACATAAAATTTACCTATTAGTTTTTATAATTTTTACTCGGTAAAAATAAAAAAACTGTACTAAAGTTTTTAGAACAGGGACGTTAAATAAATAATAATAAATAAATAAAAGTCAGTTTAATTTGTTTATTTAATATTTTAAAATATAAATAATAATGAAAAAAATAAATTATAAAAACAATATAAAATAAATAATAATAAAAACAATTAATAAGATGCAGAAATATTTTCTAAAGTTCCTTGAGAAGCTTTTCGAAATAACGCAAAAAAATTTGTATATTATATCCTAAAGCTAAAGTTTATTGTATTATTTTTAGATCAATAAAAAATTATCTCAAATAAGTATCTCAGATAGAGATATCTTTATTAAAGTTCTTACAGAAGCTTTTTTAGCAAGTTTTCAAATAAATAAACCTCACTGCAAGTTGTTTATTTAATATTTTAAAATATTAATTAACCCAGATATGTGCCAAAAATGATTTCATAAAATATGAAATTGCTTAGCAAACCTTGCGAAATGGCTCGCAGTGCCAGGTTAGTCATTATGAGCTCACTGACTCACTGAACCAAAGCGCTGAGAAGTGTTACTAATCCGGGCACATGGAAAGCGCATTAATTGTCATAGAAGCTTCCAGTTTCCAGTTTCCAGTTCACCTGGCAGCCAGGTGTGCGTGCTGATGGGCGCATAAGTAATCACTGCAACTACGCGGCGCTATGGAAATCGAATTGAAATGCAATTCGCAGCGACAAAACCGCAGAGATCCTGGGCTATCTGGCCAGGCTGTCGGATTGTCGCGTCGTCCTGGTTGCCTGGTTGCCATTCAATATCCTGTGCAAGGCCAAGCAGCAAAATCGAATTTGCATCGCGGCCCGCCAGTGTCACCGCAGGATTCTGCTGTCATCAAAGTGTCAGATCCTGTGGAACATTGATATTGGCCTCGCTTCACTGCCCAGCACCGGGCTGACCTTTGCTACGTACGGCTTTTGCAGTTCTACCCTCAATTAGGTCACTCCCTGGGTTGGCACACTGGGTGGCACACTCCGCCGGCACAGGGCTTTGTGGTGACTCTTCCACAAACGCAATTTCATTGCACACGCACAGGCACACGCAAACAGTGTGCACACACATTTCAATTTTCGGGGCGAGCGTCGCTTCCGGTGCTTCACCATTGGATTTTCGAATGCCACTTGTTCTGCCCCACCCACCAGCCACCTCTGGCTCCACCTGTTTGAATCTGAATGCCAGTGATTTACGTCTGTTTGTTTATTGTCCTTTGTGGGTTTTGGCCTCGCAGGATAGCGATTAAGGCATCACGTTTAATGTGCCTTAAGCCAGTGCAGCATTTTCCTTGGTTTTGGGTTGACTTTTAGCCGGAAATTCACAAATGTTTTCTATTCGTTAGTGTAAGTTTTTGAGCTGGCAATATGGTCTGTTGTGGGGGAAAACTAGAAACTAAGCTTAGAAAGTTATTTGAATACTACGATTTCATTTAGTTTTAATTTACACAGAGCTCTGCTTGTTGTGGTATCTTTTGGTACTCTTTTATTGTAACTTAATAACGTTTTTTATGTATATACATAGAAAATCAAGCTAAAGTGCTCTTTTATATTGGATATTTCAATTTACAGGTTGTTTGTGAAATTTTAAAACAATGTTATGTTGTTTATATCACAAAACCGATGTTTTATGATATATATAAATGTTTTCTTATGACTCCTGTTAGTTTTTATTTTTCTTTTATCATAATGGAACTTTGAAGTGTCGAAAATAGCTTCCTGTTATCACAGATTTAATTTTAAAAACAGTTTCATGAATTTTGTGATGTAAGAAATAATGAAATATTGATACAAATGTATCGAAAATGTATTGAAATTTCAAGAAATATTACGAAGATTTCGAAATTCACCATATGCACTATACACTAAGTCGAATATTTAATTGCATACTTTTGGGTGCATGTTTTTAAGGTTTTCAAAACGTTGATGAATTTTGTATTTTAAACTATTTAAACTGTGTAATTACTGTGTATTTCCCTGGTTGTAAAGACTTGCCTTAAAAACTTTCTTACTTGTTTATACCTTAAAATAACATGTCCTGGCATGTCCTGTGTGTACCTCCCCACCCCCAATGATCGTGCCAAATTCTACCTACATTCCCTTTTAATGGCTTCCCTGGAGCCGTGAGCAATTAGCAGGCCATTTGCGATTGCCGCCAACATAATTGTCACTGCTTCCCATGATTTCCCTTGATTAGCATCGCACGTCGCACACTCGTAAACAAAGTACGCACACGCGAAAGTGTAAAGCAAAACGTACAAGAACAACAACAAAAATCGGGGGAAAAGCGGGGAAAATGAAAATGGGAAAAAAAGGGAAAATTCGCCCGAAGCTCTGTCAGCTACAGCAGCAGCAGCAGCAGCAGAAATTACAAAATCTGATTTGACACGCAAAGCCACAAAGTGAACAAAAACGACAATAGCCGTAATGGCAGCCAAACAACAAAACAGGACAAAACGGGGGGCGTGACAAAGGCTGCGGGAAGGGGGGAAGGTGGGGAAGGGTAGAGAATTGGATGGAGAATTGCTCAAACAGCGGAGAATGCCGCCAGCCGCCGCAGCTCCTGCTCTTGGCCACAAAAATGATTGGCGTGCAAAAGCGTTTAGCGGCAGTCAGATTATTTTTCTGTGTTTTATGCTCATGTTTTTTATGCTGTTCAAGGTCATCGAGGGGTGGGTGGGCAAAGGGGAGTGTGGGATGAGAAGGTGAGAACTGGAACGTGGAATTTTGGCCAGGTGAAAGGCGAGCCAGGAATGGGGTAGATAAGGGACACAGCTATCAGCCAGGTTGATCCTTGATTTGTGGGTAAAATTTTTGCCAAGGGATAATTTTTTTAAAGATTATATTGTTTACGTTATTATGAGTATTTTTATAACCTTAACTAACGATGTTACTATAAGGTATCATTGTAAATAAATTAATAATTTTTTATTACATATTTTATATATATAATTACGGATGTTTTAAGAAACTATCATTTTGGCTGTTGAATATATAAAATTCTGAAATTAAATGCATTTTATAGCTTCTTAATATGTAAAATAATTATGTTACATTCATAAAATATAAATTACTTCAATTCAATAAATATTTTAGCTTTTTAGAATATGAAATACTTACAAAATTTAATATTGTGACTTCTTAAAATATAAAAATTTTACCCTCTTAAAAAACAAAATACTTAAATTTATTGAATTTTGTAGCTCCTTAAAATATGGAATACTAAAATAAATTATATATTTTGGCTTCTGACAATATAAAATAAATATTTTACCTTCATGAAGTATAAATTACTTAGATTAATTAAATATTCTCGCTTCTTCCAATATAAAATACTTCAATAAATTAAAAATTTTTGTATTTTGCAATATAATTCCTTCAAATTATTAAATTTTTTTGGCTTCTGAAATATAAAATAAATATTTTACCTCAATAAAATATGAAATACTTCAATTTATTAAACATTAATTATAATATTAAATTCCGAAATAAATGAAATAATTTGGTTTCTGAAAAAAATAAAACAATTATTTTACCTTCGTAAAAATAATAAAATACTTCAATTACTTAAATATTTTAGCTTCTTATCACATAACATATTTAAGTAAATTAAATATTTTGAGTTCTAAAAATATGAAACTAAGATTCAACCTTCTTAAAATATAAAACACTTCAATTAATTAAAAAATTATATTTGAAATACTTCTCAAATTAATTGGATATTCTACAAAAAACCTGTTCTTCTCTCTAAAATTACAACCTGACCTCTAAATTTACTCTTAATTTACTTTTTTACTCCCAGTGCAGAAGCAGAAGCAAAAGCATGTCAAATATACCTGTATTTTGATCAATATTTACCACGTTATTGCCATGGAAAGAGGTCAAATAACATGTCACAAGGATATGCAAAATTGTACAGTGTTGACTTTGGTGTCCTTCGTCCTGTTTAATTAAATGTTTTTGCTGGACATTTTTCTTATTTAACGGGGAAATGTATATAACTTTGATCAATAACTATTTTCTATAAAGTAATGGAAATTTGTAGTAAACTTATACCATATATGAGACCTTGATTTTGCCGAGGTATAATATATAATATATAAAGCAACTTTTCAATTTAGTTTATATGATATTTCATATCATATCCTTATAAAATCATATAATATTAAGGAATTCGGGATTTAAAAAAAGTCATAATATATAATATAATATATATATCTCTTTTTGGCAACTCTTTTGGCCAGAATTCAAACTGGCTATGATGGCTTCTTCATAGCTCTTGGGCTTATAACCGCCAATGAAATCAAGTGTGAATGCCGTCCCCTGATTACTTTCATTTTGGCCTTGAAAAAAACCAGCCAAAAAACAACTGCCTTTGTTTCGTTAACCGAATTGTCCTTGATGGCTTACTGGCTTATGGATTTGCTTGCTGGCTTCGCGGGCCAAAAAAAAAAAAAAAAACCCAAAAAAGGGTTGCCAGAAATTGCGCTGGCTAGGCAGTACGCCTTATGCTTCCGTTTTTTGCTTTTCCACCCTCAAAAAAAAAAAAAAACAAAAAAAAAAAACAAAAAAAAAACAAAAAAAAAAAACACAAAAAAAACAAAAAACGGAGCCTTGACATTTTTAAAACACATCGTTGGCTGGATGGCCTTCCCACGCTTTTCTTTTTTTTTTTTTTGTGCACTTGCCTCCCTTTTCTTTGTTCGCGTCCTTGTCGCTTATTTGCGTTTCCTTTGCCAGCGAAAGCCGTTAAATGCGCTTTTGCACTTTGTCTCCCCCCCTGCCCTGCCCAGCCCAGCTCAGCCCACCGCCCCCTGTTTATTCATTACGTTCGTTCCATTGTCTTGTTCTGCGCCAAAGTTGATTTGCAAGCGGATGAAGAAGGTCAAGGAGCAGCCATCCAGCCATCCAGCCAACAGCCAACACATGTGCCTGGCACATGGCACTTGGGCAGAAGAGTGGGTGGAAATGTGGAAATTGTGGCTGCATTCTGCGTGGAAAACTTGAATCTCTTCTCGATTGAGGGAAATATATTGAATGTATTTATGGAGGTTATTAAGTGAAAACTAACCCTTGTCCTTAGCTAGTCATCATGATTATCTCATATGTATGCATATTTTTTTTTTAAATAATAATAATATACATAAAATTTATATTATATAATATTTATATTTTTATTATTTACTATTTAATTTATACTATAGTAACCTTGCTTACTAAATGGACCTTTTGGTCCAAAGAGGAGCTTACCAGAAAAATGTCTCCTTTCTTTTCTCTCGCTTGTTTTGTTTCTATTGTTATTCAGATTCCTTTTGACCTCGGAAACTCTCACAGAGTTTTCGTTCGCTACTGAGTGGAACTTTAAACTGCTGCCGCTGAAGAGAGAGAGAGAGAGAGATTATTGGGATTGATTTAATCGCAGAAACTCTCACAAAATGTAGCTAAAAAGACAACTGTCTTGTTCGGTACTGAGTGGAATTATAAGCTGTAGCTTCTGCTCGGCTTATACATTGCAGATAATTCTTAAGAGAGAAAGAGCGAGAGAGAGAGCATCTTTCCCAACAAAAAACCGTAAAGAAGACTCTTATTTCTCTTATCTCCTTTTTGTTTTATTGTGATTCCGATTTACTTTATCGCGGAGATAAATGTGATTCTCTCACAAAATGTAGCTCAATATAAATTGTCTAGTTTGCTACTGCATTGCTTGTACATTGTAGGCAAAGCTTGTAAGAGAGAACGAGAGCGGAAAAAGATCATTTTACCAATAAGCTAATTTCATTTTAAAATGGAAAATGCTAAATTGAGGGGACCTTTCAGTTACCTTTTTAATCGTTTCGGCGTAAAACTAGTCTTGTGCGAACTTTTAGCTAATTGTACATTGCAGGCAAAGCTTTGAAGAGAGAGAAAAAAATAAAGAGAAAGAGAAAAAAAGTGACAGACAGAGAGAGACACAGCGAGAGATAAAGAGAGCGAGCGAGTGAAAAAAATATTGCATCTTTCCAAAAAGCTAGCCTTATTTCAAGGGAAAGTGCAAAGAGAGTGCAAGCTAAATTACGCTGAACTATGTCCTGAACTTATCCTGTTGCTTAATTTATAAATAGGTATAAAGTGTACGAAATACAATAATTAAGTAAAGTAAGCGTATCCTTTAAATTCCCATAATCGGTTCGGCTTGCAACCAATCCTGTGCAAAGTTTAAGTAATACTTGCAAAATCTCGTTGTAACAAACAACTGGTAATAACCTGACGCTTGTACCCATTAAGCCTCATTGAAATTTTCCAGCCTAACCCCCAAATTCGTATTTCCTACGAACTCTAGTTAGAGTGTTTCAACCGACAAGAGTATTTGCCTGCCCGGCCCACACTTGTGGCTATTATTGTTGCCATCATCGGTGTAATTATCGTCACTATCATGGACACAATCATTGTAATAGCCGGGCAACACCCATTCGACGTGCCATCCGTCTCGTTTGGACATGGGACATGAGGACATGAGGACTAGACCAGACATAACCGAACCCGACAATTCCGTAGGCATCGATAATTGTTCTATTAGGCAAATGAGTTCAGGAGGTAGGTACAGGTAGTTGTTACAGCTAACAGGTAGACTCGTCCTCGCCCTTGGATGGATTTTCCAACATGCATTTGTGTCAAGGTTGTCCACTGGTCAACTGGTCAGCAGCAGCAGCAGCTGCCTCTCCAGCGGATCAAGATTCGGATGCGGGGTGAGTGAGGGTGTAAGGGTGTAAGGGAGCTGGACGAACAGCTCCCACTTGTCGTGCTCGAGAGCTTGGTAATGATAATGCTGATGATGATGGCAATGGGCTCGCGATGGTGATGATGATTGTACTTCTGCTGCCGCTGCTGCTGCCGCTGCTGCTGCTGCTGCTGCTGGTGGCAGGCTCAAGTGCAGTACGAAACTTAAACATGCAAATTATGGTTATGGCAGTGGCAAGTGGCTAGTGGGAATAGGGAATGAAAGTGCTGCCGGCTCGCAGGTTGTTCTAGGAAGTCGTTAGTGAATGGGGCTGGTCGAGAACAACTATATTCACTTAACTACCCACGGTATTGTACAAGCGGAGCGTAATAGGCCCTCATTAAATGCCCTCCACGGGGTTAGCTCTGGAGGCTCTGAAGAAGGTCCTAGGAAGGGTAATCATAAAAGTGATACCAAAGAAGGTATACGGAATGGTAATGTTTCAATAAATTGTATTTATTTCGAATGGAGAATTATTTAAGGAGGTGTTTTTTGTATTATGTTCCAATATGTTAACTGGTATAAATTCCAATTGGAATTGTTTTTCTTCGTTTTTTATATTTCTCTTTCCTTGGCAACTTTAAATGATTTTTAATTAATGACAAAACATTTCAATCGCTAAAATTTTTAAGTGATTTGAAAGCATTATTCCTGTAAAATATATTATTATTTGCTAATAAGAATCGTAACCATCAGAATACCAATTTAAAGGTTTTTTAAATTAGTCTATCATTTATTCTAGTAAAAGTTATTTAAGCTAAGCTGATTATGCTATTTGATTTAAGTGCTGCGATTTGAAAGAAGAAGATTTTAAATTTAATAATTAAAAACTATAATAACTCAAGTATTTCAATTAAAAAACGTTAAGTAATACAGTATATCAGTATTGTGGTATTATCTAAATATTAGATTATCCCGAAGCCTGTAGGTAAATTACAAAATATATACATCTAAAGTTATTGCATTTCCTTTGAGGAAATTTAAATAAAACTTAACTTAAAATGTAAATTTAAATTAGCTAAATATTACATATAACAGTATATCAGTTTCAATGTTATATCTAAATATTAAATTACCCCAAAGCCTTTTGTATTATCTTTTTGTATTATCTAAATATTATAAATTGCTCCAAAGCGTTTTGTAAATTACGAAATATATTTACATTTAAATATCTTCCTGTTATTTAAGGGAATTCCAATTTAAAAGCGTAAATATTACAGTATAACAGTATGAAAGTATTATGTAAATGTTAACTTACCCCAAAATTTGTATGTAAATTCCAAAATATTGCCATTTTAAATACTTTCATTTCTTTAGGGGAATAAAATATTTATTTTTAAAAAAGTCAATTTTAATACTATATATTTCTTGCATTACAACAGTATAACAGTATTATCAAAACATTGAATTATCCCAAAGCCTGTATGTAAATTACAATATATTGGCATCTTATTGTTCAAATATTAATTAACCCAAAAGTCTTTTTTAGAAATTACTAAATACAGGCCTCCAAATTTCTCGCATTTCTTCAGAAGAATTTCCAATTCGAGAATTTGTAATTCTTTGTATAAATATATATTTATTTAAATCGATTTTATTTACGAAATTTCTGTATAAAACAAACAGAGGAAAAGAATGTTGATAAACGTATGCCTAAATGGCTCTGACATGTCTCGCCCAATTAAAATTCCTTTTCTAGCCAAGATTAAGTGTTTCAAACACCGCATCCCCCTCCATTCCAGACCCAAGATTTCCCCATATGCATATATGTACATATATGTAGCAGTTGAGTCACCTTTTTTGATAGATGACCAGTCTAGCTTATTTCCGACTTCGATGTGCTCGATTAATGGCTGGGAGCTGTCGGCGGGCTGCATTATCGCTCTCCTCCATCGATGCGTTCCATTCGCAACAACCTCAAACCTCAACCCCAGGAGCCCCGACGACTGCCCACGGATGGTGGAATGGTGGATCGGTGGCTCGGTGGCTCGGTGGATCGTTGGATGGTATTATATGTGCTATATGGCATTGTCTTGTACTCGAATGGTGTGGCCGCATAATGTGCTATGGAGTGGTGTCTCTATCGGTCTCATTTGCATGGTTGGGCGACTTCTTTGCTGGACTCACTCTTCGTCGGAGAGCTGCCAAGGGTTTTGGGTTTGTGGGGTTCAGTTCAGCTCAGCTCAGTTCGGTTCGGTTTCGTTCCGTTCTCACGTCCGTCTCCGTCGTGGTCGCCTCATCATCATCGGAGGCTTCTTCGCGCTGCCCTGGTCATTATAATTTTCCATCCATGTGCGGGCAAGCGTGACCGTTCTGACTTCATTATTCCCCCCATGCAGTGCACTGCAAGAAAATTTTAATTGAATTTGATTTTTATAAACTAAAACAGATATATAAATATTTTTAAATTGATTAAAAAAGATTAAAAATGATTATACATTTACCCTTGAATTTTAAAAGTATCATAAATATATCTTTCTATATTTAAGAACTCCCTAAAAAAATTGGTGTTAAACCAACAATATTTGTCTAGATTTATAAAAAAATTGTCTATAAAAAAACCTTCGGGTTTATGTTGTACAATACAAATACAATTTTGAGGGTTAATTTTTCTATTTACAAAATAGGAATTAAAATTTGCAATTTCTAAATATAAATCTGGAATTTATTAAAAATAACTCTTTTATAATATTATCCTGTCTTCAATCTTAATCTTGTTTTGCTGGTATATTTTTTGTAATACCTTGGCAAATATGACCTAAAATTTGGGGCGACAAATCTCAAACGTGTAAGCATATAATTCCTAACTGGTTTTACCATTCCTGGCATGAAGTGACGGTTGCCAAACATCTCAAAATTACAAAGTTTTTCCCATATCTAGAACTTAACGCTCTTAAAACCAGAAAATGTATCTAAATTCAAGAAAAAACTATCTAAACTTGATACAGTTTTTAACTGATTTTAAGATAAATTTATTTCAAAACTAGGGCGCGTCATCTTTAACTTTTTTGCGATTTTAGATAAACATTTTTATATAGAGAATTTTAGATTGATAGAAAAAAAAACCCTGCACAACTGCCTAGAATACAACTATTTAGAAACTTAATTTTCCCCAAGTGTACCGCCCAGCTGTTCGCCGTCGTGTGTGTCCGCTTCCATTTCCGTTCCGATTGTGTCGCTCTGTTGTGCCAAAAAAAAAAAAAAAACAAAAAAAAAAGTATCTCACGCTCCGCAAAATGTCCAAAAGGTACTACAAGTCCGTGCCCGAGTCCCGGCTACTCGAGTATCCGTATTCCCGCAAGCTGAGAAAGAGCCGAAACAAGTTTGCCAACAATGTGGATGGTCAAGAGCTTGATAAATTTGGCGCAGCGGGAAAAATGCATAGGAAAATAGAAAACAAATTAGATATTGCCGTTTTCACCGCTCTCCACTCTCTGCACTCTCCACTGTCTGCTTGCTGCTCTCCACTCTCTTCTCTCCACAGTGCATTTTCTTCCCGAAAAAACTTTCTCCGCTGCGTCCGGCTTGCTGTGTTTGCCCTTAATGGGCCAAGATACAAGATACAAATGTATCTGCATCCGATTTGGACACTGCAACTGCAGCTCTTAAAAAAATGAACAAAAAAAAACAGTTGGGTTTCTTTTTGTTTTTTATAAGAAATTGTTGATTAAGCTTACAATAAAATATTTAAGCAAAATAGTTAGCATATTTATTTGATAAACTTAAGAAAAATATTACAATTTATTCAATTAATATTTTCAAGTCAGAAATATTTATGCAAGCTAAGTCAGGATCGACTTTTAAACAATAGAACTAGTATTTTTATTATTTTTATTTGAATAAAGGTGAGAAATATATTAAAAATGTGTCAATTAATATTATAAATATAAAAAATAATAAATAAGCAATAAATCATATTATTAAAAAAATAAAAAACAAAAATAGACTTTTACGTATCAGAATTAAAATTTGTTTATTAAAAACTAAAGAAAAAATATTAAAAATTTGTCAATTAATACTTTCAAATTCTACATTTGAACAAGTCAAGTCGTGATCGAGGCTTTAAAACCGCAAATAGATTTTTAAACATCATTATTAGGATTTTTACTTTATAAAATTAAGAAAAACTATTAAGAATTAAACATACCTTAAATCACATATATTTGGCTTATTTATAAATAGTCCCATTAACCTATTTGTTATAAGATTAATTATTTATAGTGATTGATTAATTGGAACGCCTTTATCCCTCTTAGTAAGGCTTTGCTGCCTTGGTGAATCACTCGCATGACTCACTTGGGTCACTTTAGATCCCAGAACCCACAGCCCACACAAAAATACGTAAATAAAAAAAAAACACCAAAAAGCAAAAAAAAAGGAAAAGAAAAATAACTAAAAACCATAATTATCAACGGGACATTTTGGGCACGCGCTGCGCTCGAATTCGAACCGCCTTCGGCCCGCACTTTCTACCAATTTTTTTGTTCTTTTTTTTTTTGGCTCTGTCATTTCTACGGCCTCTTAACTTGGCTATCTTATCAGCACCGACACCGTACCGTTTGCGTATGTGCAAAAATAAAAATACAATCAGCAACAAAAAAAAGTTGCAAACAGATTTCGTACAAAACCACCGGCAAAACGAATAGAAAACGCAATTTATCTTTATCAACTGGGGAGCAAAAAAATAAAAATACAAAAAAAAGCCAAACAAAAATAATCAAACGAAACGTAATTTACCAATTTTTGCCTTACAAAGTGTACTCCGGGATCAAATGGGTCTCAATTTCTAATTCTTATCAGCAATTGCAGTGGTTTCAACTGGGAAAAAGCAAACGTGGCAAGTTCTCCGAAGAAAAGCCTAAAGTAAATACAGCTTTTTATTTAATTGTATGATTTTGTAGGTGTTTACATTGTTTATAGGATTGTTTAATATCATAATGTTTACAAGTATTCATTTAACAGGGTTTCTTGTTTCGAATTTATTTACTTAAGAAAACCTTAAGATATTAGTTAGAAAGATATGCCTCTGACTAACTCTGTTTTAAGCGCCAAAGCGCACAAGTATTCAAAATTTAAAAAAATCATGATCAACATTTTATATAAATGCAAATGTCGCAGACCTTTTACTGAAGATTTTTAGGCGCAATTCCTCTTACAATGTAATTTTCTATTTATATATTCTATCTATTTTTTGCTGTGTTTACTGTCAATCAAATTATTTTTTATAAATATTTACAAATATTTTCCAGACTTCGTTTTCTGAAACAAGTTTTTTGTAGAGGAATGTCTAGACTATTTTCTATTTTTATAAAATAAGTTTATAGTTTTCTTTTAAGCCGTTCTTAACTATATTACCACATTTTTTAAATAAAAATAAACGCCACATGGGATCACTAGGACTTTAGCACACTTTTTAAACTATATTGCCATATTTAATAAAATACTAATGGATTTTATAGGACCTATAGCCAGCCAATTTCTACAAACGCTGATAGGAAAAATGTTAAATAGTCTTTCAATTGAATTAAAGTCTTTATCTTTGCTGTTGCGTCGATAACTCAATTCAAATTTATTCCAGTCCAAAGAGGATAGGGGAGGTATATGAAAATGAGAATGGGGGGGATAAGGATGGGTAAAGGCTGGGGATAAGGATGCTGCTGATGATGATGATGACTGCCTTGGTGACATTTTGGTCACTCCCGTTTTTTTTTTTAGGTTTTTAGGTTTGAAGCTCCCCAGTGGCAGGTCCTGTTTTTCGACAAAGTTGCACAGGTCTGGCTGTTTCTTTTTGTTTTTAAGTGTTTTCTAATATTTGGTTAAAATTTACAAACTCAATGGGACTTAAACAAATAAAAAAGGAGCTTAATTTTACATTAAACCCTACTTTACAGGCCAGTTTTGAAGACCTTTACATTTCAATATAAAAGGTATAAATTTTTGTTTACACATAAAACTTTAAAATAGTTTATAAAATCTTCATAGACTTTTATGCTGTTAACTTGTCAGGAATTTCCTAAAATGTTCTTAAATTTGTCTTAGAATTTGGGGTAATTTCTAAAAAAAAAATAAAAGTATCTTGAAAATCCATAGATCTTTGAACTTAAAATCCCCGGAATTCGTCGGATTGCCCAACGGGTATATGTGGAAGTCGGAAAACTCGCGACTACTGTTATTGCGATCTGGCTTTTCTTTTTTATTGACCTCCCCCCCCCCCCCCCCCCCCCCNACCCCCCCCCCCCCCCCCCCCACCCCACTCCCAAACAGTCTCTTTCCCCATCGAACATTCCCGAGAGATGTAGAGAGAGAGACCGCGAGCCGAGAGCCAGAGAGAGTCTTCACTTCGGTTCTTCTCGTGGCCACATCCTTCGACCAATCAGAGAGCAGCTTGGACGCTTCGTGAGCCACTTCGGTAGTGGTGTTGTTGTTGCATAATGGCCAAAAGGCGATGGACAGCGACAAGTGTTGGCCGCACAACAACAATAATAGCAAAAACAATAATAATAACAACAACACTGGCAAAAACCCAAAAAATTTGGCCGCAAAATGTAAAAAGGCGCTTACAACACACAAAGCCACACACACATGTCACACGCTTAGAAAAGCTGAGAGAGCACGATGCACTATGGGGTCAACACACACTTTTTGTGGCCTCAAATAAAACTATTCAAACGAACTAGTATTTTTAAGTTCTGTGTGTGTTTTTTTTAAACTGCTTATCATTACAAAAGAAAGACATTTCAAGAAAAATGGGCATGGTCTCAACATATTTGTAAAGATTAAATTTTCATGGGCATGATCGATTTTTCTGCAATATGATTTGGAAGTATACATATTTAGTATTATTACAAGGGCCTTGTTGCACTGCGACCGGACAGATTTAGTATACTATACTAAGAAAATATAAATATTCGCAGCCTTAGGCGTTTCATATTTCAAAAGCTTGATAATTCCTAGGAGCAAAGTTAAAATCTAAAATAGAAAAGTTAAATTTCAGAGAAAGTGCGCAAAAGTACACTTTCATACATTCAAAATATAATTAGAATTTAATGGTAGAGCTAATTCTATGAATGGAGAGAGCTTGACTCACTTTTTAGCTCCATTTTAGTATTAGAACACATTACAAATTGTTGAATTTTTTAGGAATTTTTTATTTTTTATACCATATACTATGCAGAAAAGCTTTATGAATAGGGAAATAATTAGATTTTTTGTATCTGGTAAAAATTACGGGCTGAATCCCGCACAGAGTTTGGAGTTGCTGTGAAAAATAGTTAATAAATCTGCCTTTTTTTTATTTATTTTGACATTAAAAAACGTTTTCCTGTTTATTAAATATACGTTCAAATATACTCCAAATATTTGTTTATATTGTTGTTTTCATGCTATAATTTTATTAGCCACCTTAAAAGTTTTTAAAAACTGGATTTTGGCCAGAAAAAGTCGTCGTTGTCCCCATAGTGCGATGTGGCTCTCGGAAGGCGCTCTTCGGCTGGTTCGGCTCGTTTGGCCACTCGGCCACTCGGCTGCCACTCGGTTGCCACTCGTCCACTCGGCTGCCACTCGGCAGTAGTGCTGCTCTACCTGTCGAACCGTTACAACGCGTCAGCGCAACGCGGACGCGCGCCAGAAGAAGAAGAAGAGGCAGTAGCAACACGCATTGCATTGCCGCAGCAGCCAAAAACAAAATAAAAAAACAACAAAAACAAAATAAAAAACACCGCAACAGCGAATGTGGCAGCAACGTTGCATGTAAAGCTTTGTGTTTTTTTTTTGTGTTTTACATCTCTTTTTTTTTGCGGTGTCTTCTCGTGTTTTGTTGTTTTTGCGTTTCGTCGCAGACAACAAAAGTGGCAAAGTTTTCGCCGCGGAATTGCTCATACGCCCCGTCTCTCACTCACACACACACACACACACACACGCGGAGACAACAGAGCGCGCGTTTTGTGTTTTATTATTTTTTTTCGCTGGTGACGTGCTAAAAAAAGCAATAAAATAATTATAATAATAATAAAATAAAATGGAAAAATATAAAAAAAAAAACAGCAGCGAAAAAGTGGTTAGCAGAAAATGCATCGAAATCAAAATCAAAACAAAAGAGAGAAAAAACAAACCCAAATCGAAATCAAAAAATATATAATTTATTATTAAAACATTGCAAAGTAAGCCTCCACACACACACGCACATGGACATGGACTGGCTCACCAACACACACACACACACTGTCAGGCTGATAGAGCAACAAGTTTGCGTGCCACAAAATTTCCATTCGGCAATTTTTATTTGCGTTTTGTGTTTTTGTTTGTTTTCTGTTTTCATTTTCTCTGGTTTTTTTTTTAGTTTAGTTTAGTAGCAGTAAGTGTGATTGCATTGCTCATTTATTATGGAAATGATTATTTTATCAGTGAATTAACTTTATCTGGTTTTCGCGGCGTTCGTGGAAATGCGCGACACTTTGATATATATATCCAATTTCAGTCCGATTTCTGGCATTTCCTTAAGTGAACCTTGAGTTCTGCTTCCTTTATGGGCTTGGTATAAGTTTTAGAAGCTGGGAAGACTGCTAGAGTTTGGAATTCGAGAAATTATTTACGAACATCTAAAATAGCAACTGTTTTATGTCTATAGATTGTGATTTAAGGGGTTAAGCTTATATTATATAGTAAATGTGATATAAAAGTATTTGCTTTGGGTTTTTATTGCTCAATTATTTCCATTTTTCTTCTTTTATTGGTTTAAAAAACATAGTTCTTTTCAAGAAACATTGTTTTTATAAGTAAAGTATAAGCCAAAATACCAACTCTTTGCGGTCTATATCATGTGATATTTTAATGGGTTTTAGTATAGAATTATAATATATTGTAACATATATATAAAAGAAGTTCTTTTGGGTTTCTATTACTCAATACTTACCTATTCCTTAAAAAAAAACACAGATTTTATTAGTGAAAAAAACAGAAGCAGTCAAAATATAAACTCTTTTTTGTCTAATGTTTATTTTAATGGGTTTCGGTTATCTGAAACTACTTGTTTCATACTATACTCCCTATTTCTTTACAGGAATAGTTTCCTATTAGTTTCCTATTCTTTACAGAAAACATTGTTTTTACAAGTTAATTTGTTTTTATAATTTATTTAAAACCTTTTAATGATCTTTGTCTTAAGTCTGTATAGTCTTTGGGCTTATATAAGGTTAAATATGTGTAAATAAGCTCAAGAAATATTCTATTTATTCAGGTATTCCTCTTACTTCATTATTATTAATAATTATTAGTAAATATAAAAAATAATAAGCCTCTTCTAGACATTTATTTGTTGAAAAACATTTAAAAGTTGATAGTTTAGTAAAGCTAAAAGGAAAGATAAACCAAATAAGTTAACAAACCCACTAGATTTAGGTTTAAAACCCCATCTAAACCTATCTTAGTAGGTCAAATACCTTAAAGTTTTATGAGGTCCTACTCAAACATTTGAATTTGTTGACATTTTTCTGGTTTTATCTTCTCCACACTCTTTGTCTGCTATTGTCCTTATGGATACATATATCTACAGATATATATATATATATATATGCAGGATATATAGGAAGTTAAGAAACCCCGGGGCCATGTGGACACTGCCAACAGTTGGCGTATCTGCTTAGATCCCAGCCCTTGCCTCGTCCTCCCTTCCTTGTTCTCTGTTCTCTGTTTTTCTTTATTTTTTTGAGCGCTAAGTACAAGAGCAAAAGTATCCTTCTGTTGCCGCCGACGCCGCCGCGGCTGCAGCACACACCTTTGCACTTTAATTCCTGCCCGTCTTATTTAGCATCTGCGCCGGGTGTTACTTGAAAAAAAATATATAAATAGGGGAAAGGGAAAGGGAGAGGAAGAGGCAGAGGGAGACCTACGGTTTCAATGTCAATAAGAAGCGTCGCACACACACACAGGAACATGTGGCCTGTGCACGAGTTCAGGACGTGCACACGTACGCACACACTCGAGAGCAACAGTTCTTATATCCTTCGGCTGGTTTATCCTTCTTCTCTCGATTTCACGCTCGTTAAGCCGGCCGCTCTCTCGCTCTCTCACACTCAATCTCTCACACTTCCTCTCCCTCTCCCTGTCGCCTGGCTCTTCTTACCTGCTCTCCTGCCCATACTCCTTATCCTTCTTCCTCCTCCTGCTCTGGCCTTCGTCCTTTGGCTTATTGTTGTTATTATTATACGGCAACGAGTGTCATATGTGGCGAATGCGTAATCCGGAGCGTACTCTTTAGGGATGAGAGCCAATGCCTGGTTAAGGAGAGGGTCTTCGCCCTTCCCTTTGTCTCTTGATCAGAAGACATTCTCGATCCGAGGATCAAGGATAACGCGAGCATCTTGAGCAAAATAAATGTGAAATAATAAAAGAAATAATAATAAGATAAGGAAGCTTAAACAAATCTAGACAGGATCTATATCCAAGATCGTATGAAACGCTTGATAGTCCTTGTAATTAATTTACTCAAGTACCAAAATTGATATATATCGATTAACCGTTTGATGTATATCGAATTGCAATTGATAAATGGTAATTGATTTAAACACGGTATTTTCATCTCTAATAATTATTTTAGAGACATATCTTAAATAATTCCTAAAAATAATTGTTATTATGTTATAAATTATCCTTTTAAACTAAAACTTTTGAAATTTATTGTTTTCAAGTCTCAACAAGTTGCCAAAACTCTTTCGATCCGATAGACTTTTATTTTGTGTGAGTAACTATTTAATAGAATTAGATATCGTTTACCTTTTTAACTTGTTGCCAGGGACACCTTCTCCTTTAATTACTTTTAGGGTTTGTGCTTTTATTCTGTTTCAATTAAATGGCAAATTAAATTACCTGGAATTACCTGGTTTTGGCTTGCAGTTCTCAGTGTGTTTGTGTGTGTGTTTTTGTTTTTTTTTTTGTGTTCTCTAAAGTTTTGCAATCTTGGCTTGTCCGCTGGATATATTTAGGGGTTGTGCACACCCCTACTCAAAAGAGCTTTGGCTCTCGCACACACACACGTGCATTAAGGGTTATGCACACACACACTTCTATATATATATAAATATATATATAGATATGTTTATATATATACTGACTTGTGGAACTTGTTTTGGCCTGCGACGCACTTTGAAATGTCCTTGAACGCAGCGGCATTTGATAGTTGCTTTTTGTGTGTCGGTGTTTATTTTTTTTTGGCACTGATGTATATTATATGCTATATATTATATATATATATAAATATATATATGTATATATATGTCTGCCTTGGATTTTGTCAAAAAAAATTTGCATTTTGCAGCCGCACAACAGCTGAGTTACCAAGCCAAGTCCAAGTCTAGTTGTGCCGCGTGAAATCGATTCGATTGGCAACTCATAAATAAACATGAGCTGCTCGCTGGCTTCGCTGGCTCGATCGTTAAGCCGCGAACTGCACATGTTCCCTGGAAGCACTTTCCCCTCCCTCCTGCCTCTGCCCCGCAATAACATCCATAGACCATAAAGAATCGACATAACTGTGGCACTATTGTAAATGCAATTAACTGTTGTTCTCTGCCACTACTGCTGCGCAATTGAATGTCGTCGTCGCCGCCGTCGTCGTCGTCGTCGCAGTCGTCGTCGTCATTGGATAACCAAAGGGGTTGCTGCAGGGTACACATGTCGGCTATATAGGCTATATAGTATGCGATTTAGGGGCAGTTCGGCACACGTCAACTCTATATACGGTAAAGCTATTATAGGCGAATCGCCAGCGTTTCGGTTCCATTTAGATATCATCTTTGTGGGGCAGTTTTTAATTCAGTAAACAAACCGAGTCACGTGTCACAGTGTATTTTCTATTCTAAAAAAAACTTTTCGGCTTAGCTCAACTTCACTGTAACTGCGCAATTCTATGGCTGATTATTTTTAGTAATTACACAACTTTGCTGATTACTCATTTAAATTGATCGTAGGCATAGTCTTGAGTTATTTTCTGTTATTTAAGTTCTTCTTATTATCCTATATGAGACAAAACCCTCTTCTAACCTCCCTATTTTGGCAGGAAGTGCGCCTAAAATTCCCAAGTACGAATTCAGCGCTACAGTGAAATAAGGAGGGATGGGTTTTCTGGAATAACAATTGAAATAAACAACTTCACCAGACTTATTTATCTTTCTGGTTATTTAAAACAATTAATTAGTTACATGAAATATTATGCGTAATCGGTTGATTAACTGTTGAGTTTTTTGTAGAAGAATTTGCTTGCTTTACTTGCCATCAATTCTATAGGATTTCCTATATCCTATTCTCGTTGCTTCCCGCTCACTCGCTCATGTTTTTAGCTCTAGTATGTCCATGATTCTGAATAGTACAAATATCATTTAGCAAATTTCATTTTTATTTATAATTTATTTCTTGAATTTCCTGGAATCCCTTCCCTTTTCTCGTTGCTTTCTACTCGCTGGCCTGTCGCCCACACAAGCGCTTACTGAGACTTCTTACTATCCTTCCTTCTTTTTAAGCTCTTGTATTTCCATGATTGTGAAATCTTGACAGTATTCTGGGTCCGGTTTTATTTCTATTAGATTTTCCTCTTTTGGTTAATTTATTTTATAATATGCATCAGAAATCATTTCTCGTTACTTTCTACTCGCTTGCTTATCGTATACATCATGTTTCTTGATCTTGTTTGTCGATGATTTTACAAGGTTGACAACGTTCTGGGATATATGTATTAATGTGATTAATAAATATTCTATGGAATTCTTCTGTAACTGCTTCTTGGGTCTTCTTGCTTCCTACTCGCTCGCTTACAGCACACATCTTTACATGTACGTGTATACATCGTATTTTTAACTCTTGTATGTCAACGACTTCTTTTAACTGACATCCCACTTTCCATTAATTTTTTTGATTATATAAAAATCTCCTAAGATCGGTATTTACTACTCGTTGCTTTCTACTCGCTCGCTTGCCATCCACATCAGAAATCTCTGGGCCTGCTTACTCTTTTGTTGCTTTACACGTCATGATATTGTGTTCATCATGTTCGATAGCAAATTTCTCTCTTTTAATTAATTTATTATATGAAATTCTTCTGTGATCGCTTCTCGTTGCTTCCCACTCGCTCGCTTACCATCCACATCAGTACTCTCTAAACATGCTTATTCTTTTCTTACTTTATAAAGCATGATATTGTGTACATCATGTTCTATGGAAGATTTCCCCGTTGTGATTAATTTATTCTCTAAAATTCTCCGGGGATCGCTTCTCGCTGCTTCCTACTCGCTCTCCTACCGCCCACACTGGCACTCACTGGGACTGCTCTCTCTCTCTCTCCGCCCCCTCTTGGAGTGGCTTTTGTTATCGCTCGGCTTTTCTTGGCGTCGCCGGCTGGGTGACCTTCGCATAGCAAAGCGTCGCCGGCGACGTCAGTCAACAGCTCCGCTTATTATAAAAGTATTACGAGCATTCATTCTGCTTATTTCGCTGGCTATCCAAGTCCACGCTTTATCGCATAGTTTCGTATATGTTAATTCGCCCCCGCCCTTCCCTGTGCCTCTCTGCCGCTCTGCCTCTCTGCCTGCCTGCCGCACACCACGCCTTTCGACGATGTTAGTTCAGCTACGAATTCCCACAAAAATAATGAACTCAGTCGCGGACAGCAGAAACTCCGAAACCGGAAGTCATCGAAACATGTTTCTTCTTCTTCTGCGAGTATGTGCCCATTTTTTGGTTTGTGTGCTTTTTTTCTGTGTTTTGTTTTTTTTACTGCCTCGTTTTTGTGGCTTATTTGGATTCTCTATAGAAAGTAACGCGCTTTGGGTGAATTGAAATCGGAATGAGGCTGAGAAGTGCTCATATTTCTGTGGAGTCTTATCGGGAACCAAGGGGAACTTCTGGTAAACTAAACATAAAATTATGTTGATCAAGATTCTAGTAAAAATATTTTTAAAAACATTGGCGGTGAGCTGATTCTCTCTAAAAAGTGTCGCTAAATGAAGCTCTAAAGTAACAGATATTGTTCAGTACTTGGTTAATGTTTTTTGATTACCAAAACTACCAATATTTTATTTATTGTGTCTGTATTAAAATATCATGAATACTGCATTAAATCTAACTAAGATAAAGTATCCCGAATGGTTTTAGGAACAAGTTACAGTTTTTGTTAAAATCACCGAATGTAAAGCAACCAGAATATTTATAGGAACATGGTATAGTTTTCATTAAACTCCAGAAAATAAAGCACCAAGAATATTTATAGGAACAAGTTACAGTTTTTATTTAACTCCAGAAGATAAAGAACCAAGCTATATTTATAGGTCTAAAGGTCGTGTTGTTTTTTAACTTAAGGAAATAAAGCTCCCAGAATATTTATAGGGACAAGGTACAGTTTTCAATAAGCTCAAATAAAGTTACCAGTGTGACCAAAGGAACTCTATGAAAAGGGACTCAAAAAGGTCACACCAACTTGCACTGCTTGCATTATTTTGTAAACAAACTTGCAAAGGTAAACAAATTCAAACGCATAGCATGTTGGCGGATTATTAAGGCAAATAACCAAAGGCGTGAAAGGCAACAACGTTCAATAAGAGATTAATTGAATAATTAAAAAGGTATATTTTAAACTAAATCACATTAAATGGACCTTTACCTAGGGCTTGAGAGGTGAAAAAGCATGGTTGTTTGCAGACAGCGCCATAACAGCTTTCATTAATTATTAATCTTTAATTGAAAACTCTTTCCAGCTGAGCAAAGATATTTTCTTAGCAATTTCCACTCATTTCTTCTTGAGAAATAAATACGAAAGACCGTAATATTTTACACCAAGTTACTACAAATATGTTCTTCTTTCTGCAATTTTCGTTCTTGTTTGAAGTACTAGTCTTTATATCGATAACAACTAAACCAAAACGATATTGCAGTTATCGAAGGAGGCTCCTTCTCTATCGCGGCTCTAAGAAAAAAAAAAGAGGTTAAGAACAAGACGCTGACAATAAAAAATAAAATCCAAATTGGCACATGTATTTTAAGTTTCTTTTCTACAAAAGTCCAAAAATAAGATGGACATGAACATAAACCACTGGGTATTCCCAAGTAAGTTGAAGGCTTTTTCTTAGCTAAGCTTCTTAGTAATTCCTTAATTTGTATTCTAAGATTTTTGCATTGCAATTTTGCAAAAGCATTTCGGGCCCAAAACTTCACGTGTATGTGTGTGTGTGTTTGAGTTTTGCGTATTTCTGCTGTTGGATTCTCTGTAAGAGAGTAATTCGCATCGGGTGAATGCAATTTGGAATGAGACTGGAAATAAGAAGCCATTAAATAGTCGGAATTTGTATGCTATTTTTCGGTTTTAAGTTATCAAAAGGGAATTCCACACGCGGCGGTCTCATTCTTTTTTTTCAACGAATTTTCTGGAACTTTCTGTATGTGGTTGTGAGTTTTAGAATTTTTCCATAGGTGTAATTGTGATTTCTGACTTGATGAAATACGTACATATAAGGTCTAAGTGAAGTTATTCAAGCACTCGCAGTTTCTCACTTTTAATTTATTAACTGCATATTTGAGTGTTTTGTCTTTAGTTCGCTCTCTTGGAGAGAGTTCAAGAATTTGGCAAGACGAAACATGCTCTATTTTTTTGTATTATTTATTTTGTAATTTTTTGTTAGATAAAATACAAGTTTAAAGGGGAGGTAATTTAGCATTAATGGTTCAGGCTTCCTAGTTTTTTATTTATAAAATAATTACACTAGACTTAAGTCATGTCTTTATTTTGTTGCTCTCTCTCTCTCTCTCTTTACCATGAATCATCATGTTTAATTTTGTTTAAATTTGAATATTACCACAATTCCATAATTATTTAAATCCATATTTGTTTTGTGTGTATACATCACTTGCTTTATATATAGATTAGTTTGATTGTTGCTAGCTCTCTTATCAGAAGACCAAATAGTTGGAAATTTCGCAATCAGTGCTCTCTGGATTCCAAACAAGTTGAGTTTTGCGGAATTCGTTTTGCATTTAATTCTTTGAATTGTGAAAAATACGCCATGATAAGAAAATAAATCACTTGACCCGACTGTTCTGGAATTTTGATAATTATTTTAGTTTGAACAGTGACAGAAGTTGGAACTTGGCTTTATTAAATTAAGATTTTTGTGGGAATAATGCAATTAAGTGTGTTGTGTGATGTGCTTGTGTGTGCCTTGTTCCTCTCAAATTGACACTTAACTTTGGAAAAACAACAACAACCAGCAACAGCAGCAGCTATGATAATAACAACAAAACAAAGCCAGAAAACCTCAAGTGTAACAAAATAAAACACAAACAAGCTGGAGACAAAACAAAGAAAAACAAAACCAAAAGAATACAAAACACAAATAGACCAGGAAAATTTTCCATTTTCACAGACACACAAAATTGTGTATAAATCGGAGTATTCCTTTTAGCATAAAACAATTATAATTTCTAGTTGTGTTGTGTTTGAGTCAAAAAGTTAACTGGCCAAAAATTTAAAAGGGTTTCCCAACCGAAAAAAGAGAAGAAATAAACCCAAAACCAGATCCAAAGTGAACAGTTTTTGAAGAGAAGATCTCATTATGTCCGGATTGTGTGGCCGAAACATTTCCAATTGGGTTTCGTTTCACAAAAAAAAAAAATTTGCATATCAGATTTCATCCGTCTGTCTTTTGTGTTTGTTTTTTTCTGCTCTTTTTTATTAAGTTTTTTTTTTTGTTGTGTGTGCGGGCATTATGCAAAAATGCTAATTGAAATGTGTTAATTTGATTGGCAGAGGTCCGACAGCTGACGACGCGATTTTTAGCTCTCGGCATGAAACAGTTTTTTATATTTATTTTTTATATACTCTTGAAGGGTATGAAAGCCTTTGGTCAGAAGTGAAGAAGCCATTATTAAGCCAGTAAAAAATCATCTCTGATTTTAAGACTTAAATAAATAAACAATTTCCAAGTAGTACAAAAACAGAAAACTAAGAATAAAATAGAAGAACTATAAGGACATCAAGGGTATGAAAACTTCGGCGTTCCGAACTTAATTTCCTTGCTTGTTTTTTCCTTTTTGTTTTTGTTTTTCTTTTATTTTTTTAAACTTGTTTCTGTTCGGTTTCCGAATAGTTAGTCGTAAAAACTAGGCAAACTGAGCTAATGAATAAATATAAAGTCATAAAACCGAACTGAGCCACATAGGCGGGATAATAAAATACACACAAAACGTGGCGATACAAAATGTGCGGGCTTTACTTCTAATTCAAGCTGTTTCTATATTTTATTGGATTCTTTTTTTTTTAATTTTTGCACACACACCTAACTTGTAATTGCCAGCAAACAGTGAAGAAAACAAACTTAAACTTAAACTTAAACTAAAACTAAAAAGAAAACGAAAACTGGAAGTAAACAAATGCAAAACAAATGCTATGAAAAAACGATATCAAAAAATGAAATAAAAAAATCAAAATAAAACTAATTGAAAAACGCGGTCGCGGTAAACAAATAGTGAGAGGGAAAAGAGAGAGGAGAGAGAGAAGTAGTTAGGTGAGAGAAAGAGGGAGAGAGTGTGAGTATTTTGATGTCAATTTTCATCGTCTTTCTCAATTTTCTCAGTGTTGTTTCTTGTTTCTTTGTTTGTTGCCATTGTCGTTGTTCTAATTGTTGTCTTGTTGTTGAATTAAATAATTCAATATTTGATTTAATTAATGTATTAAATTGAATATTAATTAATTAAATAATTATTCTCGTTGTTGTTCTTTGTCACTCATCAGAAATACGGTTCTCTTTCGGTTCAGTCTCTTTCTCAGGACTCTTTCTGAATTGAATTACACTTTTAAACAATGCAATTGCACCAAAAATATCGATTTGCTAAATAAATTAATTATTTCATTGTCCCTAACTATGTGTGTTTCATCACTTTTGGCATAATTACTCACTTGCCTGTACTAATTTATGATTGTCACTCTTTTCCATTGTTGTTTCTCATCTATAAACACTTAAGATTTTAGCAGACTTTCTTTACTTATTGTGATTTATAGTATAATAAAATATGTAATAATAAATCAGAAACAAATCAGCACATTTACAGAAGCCAGAGCCAGGAACCCCTTAAGAAATTCTAATTGAAAACAAATACTTAACATAAAAGAATAGCTATTAACATTCTTTAAAAAACAGTCTTTTAACCAGAGTTTTTAAACTAAAGATTCATTTACTTACATTTATTTTACGAGTGTAATTTAAAGAGTAAAAAGATTTAATTCAATTCCATCTTGAGACTTATTTTGTTTGTATAAATAACAAAGACATTTCTTACTAAAGATGGAATTTCTCAACTTTCTGTGATTTATAACATAAATAAAATAAGTCTGCTAATTTTTAGAAGCTGGAACCCATAGGATATTCGGATTGAAAACGACTTTTGGAAAAGAAAAATACTTTTTCCTTGTAGTTTTTCAAATTCTTAAAATATTTTTATTATTGTGCCTTGAATTTTGTTCTACCAAATAATGCTTTTTATTAAAACAAAATTGGCTTTCAAAAAGTCAATGAAATTGATGTTTTAAATATAAAAAGGTTTATCCTTTAAAGGGATCAATAAAATATATTGTTTCTTTAGAATTTTTTTATACAATGTAAGTTAATTTAATTAACACAGAATACAACTTTATGTTTTATTCAATTAAATTAACTTATTTTGTACATAAAATGGAAATATTCAATTAGGATTTATACTGCTGTTTATTGTTTCACAAAATGTCTGCTTCTTGAAGCCATATCCTTGGCTCTGCCTTTGGCCTGATAACTATCTTAGCCAGGCCATTAGATCACTCAGTCACCTGGTCCACCTCTGGGTCTCTGTTCCGAAATTCGAGACCCTCTTGAGTTGAGGAAGTGAGCAATGTGTGAGGAGCTCCTTCATTCACAGTTGCTGCGAGTGAATAATGAATGGCGACACGCCCACTTGTCTTGAAGGAAAGGAGGGGAACCTTTTCGTTTCAGATGGGAAAAGGGATCGAGATCGAGATCGGGTTCGGTTTTGGGTTTGAGTTTGAGTTTGGGTTTGAGTTTCGGGGTAGAATGTCAATTGCCCGTCCTGCAGCCGGCTGTGTGCTCTTCTTCACTTCTTCGCAGGGGTTTCCCCTTTTTTGCTTTCCACATGTCGAACGCGACAGAACAGCTGACTTTGAGCCGGTGCAAAGTGGCAGGTTCGCAGCCCCAGACACAGCCCCGCTCCTCACCTGTCGTTGGCTTGTGGCAGGTGCCAAAACAAAACCGCAAAATATTGTTTCTCTGCCGGCGGTTACTCGGACTATGGCACTGGCACTGTTACCTGCCTTACCTGTTGTCGTCATTCAGCAGTTTGAGCGCAATTTAATTGAATTTTATTTCAGTTTTTGTGAAGCGGCGGCATTAGGGTAACGCCCCTCGCGGCCTTCTTGCCTGCCTGCTGTTGCTGTTTCCCCCCTCCGGGTTTGTTCTCTCTCTCCACCTGCTCCGTTTTCAGCTGTTAATTCAAAGTAAATTATGTATTTTGCATAATTACAATATTTGGCTTTTACTCATGACTGCACGCCACATCCCAGCACAGAGGGAACAGGCAGCCGCAAGACAGAAAAAAAACTGAAGATAAACTGAAAAGAAACTAAAAAGAAAAGAAACCTCAAAGATACAGTAGAATGCAGCTTCGAGTGAGGACTGTCTTCCTTCTTTCTTTTTTTTTTCTTTTATTTATCTTCTTTTGGAATTGGCCAGGTTCTCCTGTTTAGTCTTAATCTCAACTTATCTTTATCTCCGAAAATTTTGAAGTAACTCTGCCGCTTAGTCCCTCTGATTAATGGTAAACTCTTAAGATCTTAATCGGTTTTATTTTTTTATCGTTGTGGCACCTTTATTGCTGCCTATTTAAACACTAAATCTATTTGAAAACAAATGAGAGACACAAGAAAATATTTTAAGGAAACATTTCAAGTATTTACTTATACAAATTACCATTTTTCTTACACTTTCTGAACATTTTAGTCACATATTAAGCTCAAGTCTGTATATATTGAAATATAATTTTATAAACATTATCAAAGTGATATTGTTTTTTTGCTTTTTTATTTGCATTCCGTGTGCAGTCATTGTTTACTTCGCTATAAAATGTGACTCATCTAAAATTACACCACATTTGATAATTCTATTTGTTTCTACTTGAAAGTATATAAATTGTATATATATGTTGTACTCAGTATTTTATATATAAAGCTTGTATCTCTGGCTTGTTCCCTTTCACCCAGAAAGAAAACAAATTTCCTTCGCTTATCGATTGTGAAAGGAGAAAGTTGGGATTTTGTATTTTATTTTATTTTAGTTTTTTTTTGGGACTTGCTGGCAGGACTGCAGTGCCTTGGGTGTACCTGGATGAGTTATGGTTGGTAAATGGTTACGATCTGGTAACCGAGATCCAATACGATCGAAAGCAGGTGCGGGGTGGGGTTGCCTTTTTTTCCTTTTAGAGGCGTGGCACCATTTGGCACCGCGTGCATTTAATTACGCGTAATTATTCACTTAGTCTGTTTATGCCAAAAGCAAAAGGCTAAAGACGACGACGACCACGACAATGATGATGATTATGATGAGTATGATTATGATGATGATGAGTATGATTATGATGATGATGATGAGGACGTACGTAGTGGCCCTTAATGGCAAGCATTTTCCGCTAATTGCAAGAACCACGATCTCGATGATGGAAGCCTGGTAGTCCCTGGCGTTTGTAAACGATGTCTTACATGTGTTTGCATTTTTATGAACTTATCACAAGTGGTTCTTAGGTGTTAACTAACAACAAAGACAAATATCTTTCCGGAATATTTAATCAATTTAAAAAAATACAAAAATAGGCTCAAGTTTCCAAAGCAAACTAATCGCTAGATTATCGGTTTTAATCGGAGAAATCCAGTCCAATTTCGTCTTAATCTTCTTCGTATGTGGTAACCATTCTCTTTTGACCCGTATTGTCCAACCTGGGAATCTAGACATTCACCAAGCCTGGCAATCCGTTGCTCCAGAAGAAGCTTAAATCGATGCCAGCCAACAACGACTTTCTTTTGAGATTATTTTGAGCTAATTTCTTGTCTAGATTTATTTAATGGGGGTATAGTAGGAGTACAAGGAGGCAATGCCCACTTAAAGATTATTTGTAAGCGTTTATTTACACTTTTTTTTAGGGAAGAATAGAGGAATTTTGTATTTAAAAAGTGTGCCCAGGCCATACTTTGTCTACATGTTAAAACATGCATTAGCGGGAGTGAGACCTTACTGTGTGTGTGGGCAGAACTTGGACAGAGAAATTTACTAGCTGCCGAGTGAAGTTTGTGTAGTAACTAATAGTTTGTTTATAATATTTTAGGAATTTTTTACTCATATAGTGTGCCCAGGCAATAAATTGTTCACATGTTAAAACAAGCAATTGCCTTACAAAAATTCTATAGGAAAAAAATAAAAAAACTTAAGTAAGCTTTACACTATTCCTTTCTAATCACCACAATTAAATTGAAATAACTTAAAAAATAAATAAAAACTTGCATTTAAGAACAACGAAAACTCTGGCCTCAAAAAACCTTTTACTGTGTTTTTATTTATTAAATTAGCTGTGAGTCTTCAAGTAAAATGTGAGGGGGATCTTCTCATATTAGCGGGCACTGCTCGGCCACACTCAATTTGATTAAATTTGTCGACTTCAAAGGGTTATGGAAAAGCGGAAATAAGATTATTTCATATTGAAGTGGCACCCCACCCCTCCCACTGTCTCGCTTTCCCCTTTTTCCCGTGGGCCCAACCAACCCCACTCACCTTTCCATTTAACGTGGAATGACAAACACAGGTTGACGGATGGATATATATAACATCCGCACACCCACCCCGTCCCTGAGTGTGTGTGTGTCTGCCTGTGTCTGTGTGCGATTGTGTGTAGGTCAAGTGCAGGCGTTGACAAATTGTCGTCGGTGTTTGCGTTTGCGTGCTGCTTTTGCACAATCCTTGTTGCATTTGACAGGCGATGGCATAAAATAACAATAATGATGACAGCACCTGGCCTGCACTCGAGCGCCATCTATCTACCGGTGTGGTCCCTCTGTTACCCCCCCCCCCTACCACCACAGCGCCACCTGTCTTTGGCCATCGTCGTCAGAGCCATCAGAGTCCATCTTCTGGCCAGTGATGTGGCAATTTTATTGAAGAAATTTACTATTTGTACTTGTATTTCTATGAAAAAGTAAAGAAATCATTTTAAAATGTTAATTAAAATTATTATTGAAATTTTTGAAAGCTTATTTATATGGAATAAATGTTATTGAAGTGATTATATGCTCTTGTCAGGGAGGGGAGAAAAACAATGTTTCTAGAAGTTTTCTGTTTTATAAAACAAGTTCTGATCGAATTTATTGCTATTTGTTTGTTGTTTTTTATAAATACAAAAACATTTTAATTCATTTTTTATTGTGGACATTACAAGTTTTTTTAATAAATAATATATTGAATGAGTTTAGGTTGTTATTATACTTTTACTACTTGTACATTAATAAAGGGTGATGTAATTGTAAATTTGAACAAGTTGTGTATTTTTAGGTAAAAGAATTGAAAAAAACTCTGTGAAATACTTACATTTATATTTTATATTTTATAAATACTTATATTTTGAAAAAGAGTCACAATTTGAATTGTTTCTCTCTGATTTTTTTGAATTCGACTGGATTTAAAATTAAAATATAATCGTGTTATTTTATCATTTAGTTTTAAATAGTATACAAAATTATATTATCATTTTGTTTTTGCTAAGAAAAAGCGAGATTAATTTTAATTTAGTTTATCGAGTTGTGTGTTTTTTATTGTTTTGTTTATGTTTTTTTTTTCATTAAAGCTAAGGTCACAGATTTTTGTTTTTATATGGTTTAGCAAAGCCTTTCAAATGAAAAATATACCTATTCAATTTTAATTTTTTTTAATTTTTTATTCGCTTATTTTTAGAATTTATGAATTCAAAGAAGAATAGTTACTGAAATTTTAATCTAAATTGAAATTTTGTTTTATTTATGTATTGTTACATTTATATATTGTTATATTTATATATAATGCTTAATTTTTCAATTTCGCTAAAAAAATGTCTAAATGCTTAGCACTTGTGCAGTCGATTGTGGCGCGTGACGTCAGCATTGAGTGTGCTACGTGCCGATGTTCCTGTCTCTGCTGCTGCCGCTGCCTCTGCCTCTGCTGGCATCGCTTTTCACACGCTGCAACTTTAGCAGCAATTGTTATTGTTATTGCTGCTGTTGTTGTTGGTGTAGTTGTTGTTGGAATAGTTTTTGTTGGTGTAGTTTTTATTGTTGTTGGTGTAGTAGTTGTTCTTGGAATTGGGTCTTCGCTTTTTGGTTTACGGTTTCAGTTAGTCTCCTTTTGCCTTTCTGACTTCTCGCTGCTTCCTCGCTGAGAACAGGCGACAAGCGACACACGAGAGAGAGAGCAGGGTGAGAGTGAGGGAGAGTTGCAGTTGGAGTGGGGAATTGGAATGGGAGTGGAAGTGGGTGGAAGGGCTCTCACCAACAGCTGTTTTGTTGTTTTTGCTTTTGCCGTTGGCACTTGTTGTTCGAAGAACTCGTTTCGGTGTCGCCCTCTGGCACAAAAGTTGTTGCATCGGCCACCTGATATTAAAAAAAAAAAATTGGAAAAACCAAGAAAACCTCTAGATTTTCCCCCTCTTCTTTTCCCCCATATTCCACCCAACGGACTGCACTCTTTGCCTGTTATTTAACCAAAGAAAATCCCTGAAAATTGATGAATTTTGGGTTGGAAATTTTGAAAAGTTATTTAGTTTTGCTGGAAATTTGAATGAGGCAACATGTTTTTTTACCCTGAAAACATTATAAAAACTATACAAAATCGTAAGGAAAAACCAGATTAAAAATCTTAAAATTTATAAATTATCTGCCGCGAAAAGTAAACAAAATAAAACTCAACAAATGACAAACAAAAATTCGAAAATCTAAAAGAAAACCAACTGTGAAATGATTTTAACTCTTTTTAAATTCAAAATAAAATATATTAAAGCCAAAACTCAAGTGAAAAATAATAAATTCTAAACAAATAATATTTTAAATACAAGTGAAATATAAGAAAATAATTAAACAAACTAAATCTACAGAAATATAAGGCACAAAAATGCCTTAAAAACAAAATAGAACAAATATGTTTAAATCGTGAAACTATAAAAAAAATCTCTCTAAAAACTTTTTGCGCCAAACCCGCGTGTGTGTGTGTGTCCTGTGAGTGATTTTTCCTAATTTCCATTTGTGATTTTGCAGCAAGCTAAATGAAGAATTCAATAAACTTTAAATAACCAAAAAAACCAACAAGAAAAAAAGCAAAGAAAAGCTGAAAAAAACTGTTTGGAAATTAAATGAAAATAATAAGAGTTGCCTTAACAATGAAACTTCCTTGTTGACATACATCTATATACAACATATACATATATATACAACAACAAAAAAATACATATACAGTATACATATATATACAAGAAACGCCTAAGATATATGTACAAGAAACAACCTAGCATCTAATATATAACAATATATATATATATATATACAAAACCGAGATACATATATTTTGTATACGAGAGCGGCAAACGCAGGGGATTTTCTTTTGGAAAAATCGCCAATCGAATCGAAGATGCGCCTAAAAGAGACCACAAAAAAATCGGCAGCAGCAACCACGAAGTCCGAAGTCGTCCAGCAGAGTCCGCCGCTGCTGCTCCCAGCCAGCGATCTGGTCCAGTTTCAGCTTCATCATCATCATCAGTTGCCGCTATCCCTGCAGCTTCAACAGCAACATCTTATACAGCAGCATCCCCAGCATCACCATCTGCAGCAGCAACAGCAACAGCAGCAGCAGCGCTGCTCCAGCGTGGGCAGCACCAGCAGCAGCGGCACCTGCGAAACGGACCGCTCCACCCAGTCCGCCGCCCTCTCGCCCGCCTCTGCTGCTGGAATGCCAGGAATGCCTGGAATGCCAGGATTACCCGGATTACCTGGTTTACCCAACCACAACGAGGCAGGATATCCAGGAGGAGGCATCGCCAGAGGCAGCAGCATCAGCAGCAGCACCACCGGCAGCATTGCCCCACCAGGAGCAGCGGATGAGGCCAACGCGGCGGCCGCTGCTGCCTTGGCGGCCAACATTGCCGAATCTTTCACGTTCCTGCAACAGCATGCGGCACATCATTTTCGCGACATTTTGTATGCGGCCCACATGCTGGGAAGAGGTAATGGAGTCCACCAGCTCCTCCATGCTGCCCAGAGGAGGTGGCAGGAGGGGGGGAGGGATTGTTGCACGACCAGCTGCTGCTGCTCGGCGCTGCTAAGCCGCAAAGCGAACTGGAGCCGCTCAACTGGTTTCGCTCGCGAGCTTGCTTCTTTTTTTTTATTTTATTTTATTTTTATTTTTTTTTTTTTTCGGCCAGGCCAACTTTCACTTTATGCATTGTTGCCGCACTTCACTTTACTTCAGTGTGGCAGGCAGTCCCTGCCCCCGTCTTGTCTTATTTTGTAGTTGCCACCGGTAGAGGAGAGGCTTCCTAGGAGCAAGCTAAATGTCCTTTGAGAAGTCCAAAACAGCAACAAGTGATCTTCAACACACATGATTTTTCTAAAATTTAAGAAAAATTGCCCTTAAATAAATTTAGCTAAAATCAAAAACATTTTTTTAGAAATGAAAATAAGTTTTCTTAAATTTAAGAAAAGGCACTATAAAACCAAGAGAAAGCCTTCATAAATAAAATTTTTCCCCAAATTAAGTTTATTTGAGGTGCTGTAAATTTTAGAATTTTCAAGGAAAATCAGCCCAAATTTGAGAAAGTTTTATCTTTTTAGGGCAAATTTATCTTAAAAATAAAATAAAACTCAAGCTCGAAACTCAAGCTTAAAACTCTACCCTTTAACACATTTTTAAGGAAAATTTTCTACATAACAGAAGCTGATTTTAGGTAAAGATTTTTATGAGTTTAGCAATAAAGACACTTTAGAGATTGCACAGAAAATCCTTTAAAGAGTTTTTCCAAGAAGCCTTTTACTTTTTCACAATCTATTCCTAAACCGATTCTGACTTTCTTTGGGTGCCTTTCGTGGGCCTTTATAAATCTGCCCCATTTTCAGCCTTATTTAAAGCGAACCATCAATGTTTCAATAGTTCACAAATATATAGATGTTTCACCACCCCTCTAGTTGTAAAACCCCCCCTCAATGCTATGCCAAACTAAAGCTCAACTTTTCTTATTTCCCCTTCTTGCAGGCTACTATCAGCCGGCTGGACCGCTGATCTCGCCGCATGTGATTGCCGCTCCGCCGCCGCCGCCGCAGGTGAAGAAACTTCAAGAGGACGAGAGTGCCTCCTCCGCAGGATCACCCACACAGCTGCAGCAGCAGCAGCAGGCAGCCGCCGAGGCCGATCAGGCAGCTCAGGCTCAGGCTCAGGCCCAGACACAGGCGCACGTCCAGGGCACACAGCAGGCGCAGCATCCGCCGCAGCCACAGCCGTATCCGGCCAGCGCCGTGGCGGCCGCTGCTGCGGCAGCTGCCGCCCATCCGGGCGTGCCCTATTCCCGCTCGATGCACGCGGCCCAGATCCACTACTCGACCGCCTATCCGCCCAACTACTACGCGCCGTATCCGGGCGAGGTCATGTGCTACTCGTCGCCCACCTACCAGCCCTACTTCTCCAGCAAGGTCTACCAGCCGGGGCCGCCGCCGGGTCCGCCGTCGCACCATCCGCAGGGCCATCATCCGCAGGGTCCGCCGCCGCCGCCGCCGGGAGCATATCGTCGCTATCCGTACTATCAGCACGCCGGTCCGCATCCGCCGCCCGAGCTTTACGAGCAGCAGCCACCACCGCCGCCGCCGCCGCCAACCTCTGTCGCTGGACAGCCGCAGCAGCAGCAACCGCCAACGAGCAGCAGTTCGGCTGCAGCAGCAGCAGCAGCAGCAGCAGCAGTAGCCGCTGGAGTACCAGCTGGCAGCCAACTGGTGCCGGCACATCAGCAGCAACAGCATCAGCAGCAGCAGGCGCAGCAGCAGCAGCAGCATCTGGAGCATTACCCCGGCCCGCCCAGCTACTACGCCGGCTACAGTCCCGGAGGAGGAGCGGCCGGCGGCCAGTGCTACACGCGCGGCCTGCAAGGACCGTATATGGGTAAGGAAAAGTATGGTCCAGTCCCGGATGCAGTGTGGCCCAGAGAGAGAGAGTGTTGCCAAATTGGGTTACTGGGAGGGTTATGAGGGGAATTTTAGAAAATAGAAAATGAAAAGCAATGAAAGAGGGGTATTTTGAGAGGGAATTGAGGGAAGATTTGAGAGAAACCGAGGGAAGATCCCTTTAGAAGGTTTTTTAGAAAGACATGATTTCAATTTTGGATTTTCCAGAAGTCGGAAACAACTCCTCTCCTATTTCTCTCAACAAAGAAAATCCTTAAGAAAGCAACTCTCTCAAAATTGATTTGAAAATCTCAAACAAAGGAATTTTTTTATTTTTGTGAGATAATTCTAAACCTTTTCAGAGAATGATGTATTAAATTATACAATGTTATTTATTAATAATATAAATTATAAATACCTTAAACAAAATCAAAATTCATAGAAATGACCTCAAGAGTAAATGCGAAAAGAGAATTTCACAAATTTACACTTATAGAAAAGTCCTAGGGAGAGAGAGCGAAGAGAGAATTCACCGAATTTAAACTCATAGAAATGTCCTGGAGAGTGAACAGAGAAGAGGACAGAAATTTCTAAATTAAAATTCATATAAAGGCAATAAAGAATTAATATCTAAAAGAAAAATTTTTGAAATTCAACTGGAGAGTGAAGACGAATTCTCTAGATAAATTCTTTGAAAGGTACTAAAGGTAGAACGTCGAGGACAGAAATTCCCTAACTAAAACTCATAGAAATTAACTTAAGAGTGAAAATCGTAGAGAGAATATTTAAAGCTTAAAGAAACAATATATACTCTTCAGATTAAAGTCCAAAAGAGAATTATACAAATTCATAGAAATGTTTTGAAGAGTGAGAGTCGAAGAGAGAATTTCCTAGATTAAACTTGTTTGAAAAGCACTTAAGATAGAAAGTCGAGGACAGAAATTCCCTAACCAAAACTCACAGAAATGAACTTAAGAGTGAAAATCGGAGAGAGAATTTCCCGAGTTTAAAGAAAAACACATATATACTCTTTAGATGAAAGTCAAAAGAATTATTAAAATGCATACAAATAAGTGAAGAGAGAATTTCCCAGATCAATATTCTTAGAAATATCCTGAAGACTGATCAAAATTTCCAAATCAAAGCTCATAGAAATCAAAGCTAGAAGTAAATTAAAGAATAAAAGAGAGAATTTACCAGATCAAAATCAAAACTCATAAAAATAAACTGAAGAGTAAAGATCAAAGAGAGAATTTCCCAAATTCAGACTGTTTTTAAAACCAGCTCACTTGTCTTCTGGGATAAGAGTACCAAAAAGTTCCAGACTCTTTTTAGGGCTTTTCTTTTTGACGTTCCTTTAATACCTCTATTTTTGCGCTTACCCCCTTTGGCAACACTAAGTTTAAGGATCATTTATGCTAATACTTCTCCCCTTTTGATCCCATCTGCAGAGTATCCGCCGCAGTGTCCCTGCCCAATGCCTCAATCGTGTCCAAAAAACGTCCATACTGGGCCTCATATTGGTAGCAACATCAGCAGCAACAACAACATCAACCAGATCAGCAGCAAGAACAGCAGCAGCATCAGCAGCAGCAACATGATGCGGAGTGCCACGAGCAACTCCGTCAGCAGCAGCAGCAGCAGCTCCTTGACTGCCAGCAGCAGCAGCGCTACGACAACAACTACGGCGTCAGCGTTGACTACCAGTAGAGGCCCAGTGAAAAATGTCACCACCAACACAACACCAACACCAACACTTGCAGCAGCAGCAGCAGCAGCAACCAGCAGCAGCATCACCATCAGCAACAGCAGCAGCAGCAGCAGCACCCAGACAGGCGAGACAAGCTCGCGAGCAACAGCAGCAACCAACACGACAAGCAGCACGGCAACCACAGCCACCACGGGCACCCAGTGCCAGATGCTGGTGAAGACAGAGTTGAAGGGCGAGGAGCACTCGGAGGGAGTGACCAAGATGCAGTACGAGGCGCATGTGATGCCGCCGCCCACGCCGCCGGAGAGCTACTGTGCCAGCGATGAGAAGCTGCTCGAGGAGCAGGAGCACGAGGCGGAGCTGGAGCTGCGCCTGGGCCTGAGCCTGGGCCTGGAGAAGCAGCAGCAGCAGCATCAGCAGCACATCGAGGCATATGACCTGACCTGCAGCACGCCGCCGCCAGTCACGGCAAGCGTTCAGGCAACAGCAGCAGCAGGAGCAGTGCCGCGCAAGGCTCGGATTGGCAAGAGCATGGCCAGGGAGATGGTGTATGCAGCACAGCAGAAGCATCAAAAACAACAGGAGTCAAAGCAGAAGCACGAGGACAAGGAGCAAAAGGAGGACAAGGAGCACAAGGAGCACAAGGAGCACAAGAAGCACAAGCAGCACACGGAAGCGGAACCAGAGTTGCCTTTTGTACTTAAAGCGGAAATCAAAGCAGAGACCAAAATCAAAATCGAGCACGACGGTGAGGCGGAGGCCAGCACACATATCAGCCAACTGCCGGACCTCAAGCCCACCATCAAAACGGAACCGGAGCAGGAGCCGGAACAAGAGACGGAAGCGGAAACGGTAAGGCAAACGACAGCAGAAGCGGAAGCAATGTCACACGCACCTGTGGCCAAGATAGAACCACAAGCAGAACCAGAGCAAGATGCGGAGGTGGAGCAAGAGGAGGAGCCCACCCCAGGTGGCAGCAGCAGCAGCAAGCAGCGCATCAATCTGCTGGCCTCCTCCAGCGGCAACAAGAAGACCAAGGCCCATCACAGCTACAAGAGCCTGATCAAGCAGGCGGAGCCCAAGAATTACCTGTGTCCCGGCCGCACCTTTGTCCGTCGTCACGGCCGGGCTCCGGCCAAGTATGCCAAGCGGCGTCACCTGTTGCTGGCGCAGCGACAGCAGCAGAGGATGCGCCTGCAGCGACGCGAGCAGCAGGAGCTGCGTCGCCAGAAGCGGGAAAATGCCGAGGCAGCCACAGCAGCAGCAGCAGCTGAAGAGATGGGAACTTTCAACCTGAAAGCAGCAGTGCCTGGCGAAGCTATCAGCAAGGAGGAGCAGCAAAAGCAGCAGCAGCAACAGCAGCACCAGCAGCAGGCTAGCAGCACAGCCACCACTTCCTGCACTTCGCCCAAGAGGGCAAGACCCCGCAAGCAGGAGATTGCTGCCCTTCACCTGATCGAAGGCCTGGACACGGCCCTGAGTCGCGGCTACTTTAGCGATCCGGAACTGAATCACAGCAGTCGCGGCAAGACAGCCACGGCGGTGGGCGGGCTCTATGCCACACCCTCGCCGCTGCTGGCCACCAGCAGTGCCAGTCAGCCGGCGGGCGAGAAGCGTTCCAAGTCGGAGACCAAAAAGCCAGCAGAGGCAGCAGCAGCTGCAGCCCAGCCGGCGGCCAAGAAGCCACGCAAGCAGGCGACCAGCACCAAGGCCAAGGGCAAAGGCAAGAAGGCGGGAGCAGGAGCAGCAGCAGTTGGAGGAGGAGTCACAGCCATAGCAACAGTGGCAGCAACAGCCAACGCAGCTGGACAGACAGCATCCTCGCTAACCCCCCAGGAGACCAACAACAACGAGTACCAGACGGCGGATCTGCAGGCGCAAAAGTTTGGCGAGTCTTCAGGTGCCACAGCAACGGCAGCACCATCCCAGCAACATTCCGAGGAGCAGCACATGTTCCTGGTGCCGGCTGCAACAACCTCTGTTGTCCCAGCGGCAACGACGACCACCAGCAACCCGCCGCCGCCCACGCGCCATAACCAGGCCACAACGCACACGAAGCGTGCCAGGTCGCGTTGCAAGTTTGGCAATCGCAAGCGGCAAAAGCAACGTCCCGGTGGCGTCAGTTACGAGCTGGACGAGACACAGCCACCGGCAACGCGGGCCAATGTGGTGCCCAAGTGGAACAACGGATGGATGTGGGCGGGCAAGGCCTTCCAGGGCGCTGTCTTTCTCAATGTGAGTAGCGTTTATCCGCTGGGTGAACTCTCATAATAATATCTGTTGATTGGTTTTAATTTAGAGCGATGATCCGTTGGTGCTGCGCACCTGCTACCCGGCCATGCGGCATGTGGAGGGCGACATCATTCGCACTCGCGACTGTGTCCTGCTCAAGGCCAACGAGGACAACGAGCTGCCCTACGTGGCCAAGGTGGCGCATCTCTGGCAGAATCCCGAGGATGGTAAGGATCTTCCTGAGTAGACTGATAATTTTCATTAACCTCTGCGTATTTCCCACCAGGTGAGATGATGATGTCGCTGCTGTGGTACTACAGGCCAGAGCACACTGACCGCGGCCGCCAGCGGAACGATTGTCCCGACGAGGTGTATGCCTCGCGTCACCGCGACCACAACTCGGTGGCCTGCATTGAGGACAAGTGCTATGTGCTTACCTTTAGCGAATACTGCAGGTGAGTTGGGACTCAGCCAGGAGGATTCTTTAAGTGCATCTTAAACCTGTCATCTCTCTCTCTCTCTTCATAGATATCGTCGCCGCCTACGTGCCGCCGAGGAGGATGTGGAGGACATCAGCATTGTGCCTCGCCGGCCCAGCAGCGCCCACTGCCATTCGGTGCGTACGGTGCCAGAGCATACCAATCCCGAGCTGGTGATGTTCTGCCGACGGGCCTACGAGTTCCGGACGCGCCGACTGCTCAAGCTGCCGCACAAGAACGGGCTCGTGAGCAGCTCCAGCTAGCGCAAGACCAGGCCGGATTGTGGGGCGGGTGTTGTGGTAGGGACATTAGCTTAAATTCAGATCGCAAGAGCAAGGAAGGAGCCCTGGCAGAGGCCAAAACAAGCGAGAGCAGGAAGAAGTGCGAAGTTACATTGTTTTGATCAAGTCTACAGTCTACAATATTGTTAAAGATAGATACGTTTTTTTTTGTGCGCGCGGGGGGATCTTTATTGTTAAGAGATGAAGATGCTATCGAGGAAGAGGAAGGACTCTGGGCCGTCGTGACCGGGCATTCGTTGTTCCTAATCAAATTTCGATTGTGCCCGGCGTCCAATGATTCCTTAACCAAAACCTATACACACATGGACACAAGCGAGGACACTACCTCTGTCGGGGCGGGAAATGAGACAAACCAGGAGGACACGCCCACAACTCACACACAACACACACATGACCAAAACGTAAGAATCGTACGAGCTAGAATGAGAGGTGAGAGCAGAGGGAACACGTTGGGGAGCAACTGCCAGGAGAAGGCACTAAATAATTTGCATTGTATTACCTAATTTATTTATTCCAACTACCTACCCCTTACAACGAACAAACAAACACACACACACACACCCATACTGTGCGCGGATACTTTTGTTATTAAGTTGTACGTATTTATTATCATTATTAGCGAGTTAGTCAACATTCTGTGTACAGATTTCCGTTCGTACTGGAGCCTTTGCGCTAAAATGATATCCTTGCAAACGTGTTTTTTGTTGCCCCTCATATTTTAATATTCTATTATATATTTGTATATATTATATAATTATATATTATATATTTATATATAATTTCTAACCCTTTAATAATTACTTAATAATCTTGCTTCTTTGAAAAAGTTTATAACTTAATTTCAAAAACATTTCTAATAGTTTTTCCAGTATCTTATATCCTTACAAATCTCTCTTTAAGAATTGAAACCAAGACACAGAAGTCCTTTTGCAACCAACCAAACAGTATTGTCTACAAGTAAAGGCTTGCCTTAATCCGAAACCATTTTTGAAGACAACTTTTAAAATCCAAAGCAAGAGGGTTGCCATCTTACCATTTAAAGTTCACAAAAGATCCGTTTAAAAATTAAATTAAATAGTTTTTTGAAGAATCGAAGAACCATTTTTTGCTCTATTAAGACCTCTTCCGTTTCTGAATTATCTATTATCTCTTTTTCGTTTTTTTTCTATCACAAAACAAGAAGAAACTATAGCTTATAAGGTCCTATCAGTAGCGAACGAGAGAGTATTTTTAATTGCACTTTGAAAAAAACGTTGCTATTTTTTTTGTTATATCTATGAAATGTCTCTTCTATTATATTTTTTATTTATTTTGTTTACTTTGCTATTTTTTTTTTTTTTGTTATTATAACTATAAAATATCTATTCTATTTATTGTATTTAATTTTTTTTATTATTTATTTTTTTTATTGACTATTTGCAAGAGAGAAAAAATAACCCTTATCTCTATCCCACTCTTTCAGCTTTCGTTTAGTAGCGAACGAGAGAGCTCTATGAGCTGCACTTTGAGAGAGTATCGATCTTTCTCTTTGGTTACAATCAAGCGAAAATGCAAGAGAAATAAAAAGCCAACCCGCTCTTTTTACCAGCAGCAGCAGCAGCTTTTAAGATTTGCTCAGTTGCGAACAAGAGAGTATTCTTAGGTGCCCTCTGAAGGAATTTTGCTTTTTTCTTCGATTAATTAATAATTAATAATTAAAAAAAAAATCTTTTAGCCTTCGTTTTTTTAATTTTTCCCCCTTTTAAGTTAAGCTCAAAATCAAAAATCTAAAGAGAAGATTTCCCTTAAACTTTATCTCCTCAAATCTCCATCATACATATATTCTAGTTTTTACCTGTAACTCAGGTACTCAATACTCATCGTATTCGAAATCGAATCCGATGTGGCTGAGTTACAGGTAAAAACTAGAATATATGTTTGATGGAGATAAAGGAGATAAAGTTTAAGGGAAATCTTCTCTTTAGATATATATATATATCTATTCCCCCCTATTCATACTCAATCAAATCGAAATCTAAGAGAAAGCTGTGAGTGTTAAAAACCAAAAGCGCACGATTTGCGAGGATATCAATAGCGGCGACTTCTCGTTCCGAACCTTATACTCAAATTCGAAAATCCAAGCTCCCATTATGTAGGTGTATGTACGTTTAGGGATATTTGTAAGATCATGCTTAACCTATTGATGCTCAGGCAAAAAAACACTTTGCGCACAGAAGACGAGAGACGAACTTGACTATAAAAAATAAAACTCTTCGAAATGAGATTTCTGACTACCAGGGCGGAAACTGGAATGCTTGACATGGATTTCTTCTAGGCGCTGTTTATATATATATATATATTATATATTATATATTATATATTATACAAATGAATATATCTATTTTTTTTTAGTTGTTGTTAGTTTTTGTAAGCAAGTGAAACGTACGAAGATGATGATGATTTTCTACTCCTTTTTTTTGTAACTTTTTTGTTTTCGTTTAAATTTTTGTGGAAATTTGATTTCAGAGTCGCAGAGAGAGTGGGAGCAACAAAAGAAAAACAACAACAAGTCACATTATAAATATATTTTATTATAAACCTAGTTGTAAACGTATAAATATCCCTAATTTTAAATTGAACCTTTTTTTTTTTATATATATATATTATTATTATTATAATATTAATTTAATTTAGTTGTAAAGCTTAGCATTTGCAAATAGTTTGTTTTATACCAAAAACACTGAGAGAAAAAAAAGAGGAAGCGAGTTAAGTGAATTATAAGAAATTATTTATGCACACACCCCTACACCCACACACACACACACACACACATACGTACATCTATGCACATGTGTATAATTTTCTAAATATATATGAATTATATGTATTATTTTTTTCAAACCAAAAAACTCGACCTGTTTATTATTTTATTTCTCTTTTTTTTTGTTGGGGGAAAAGTGACTCAAGGGCATGGGGAGGATACTTAGGGGCCCAAGGGGGATATATATAATATGGGTTATATAAATATCATATATGGTATATAAATATATGATAAATATATATATGTATCGGTGTTTTTTTTTTTGGTTTTGGTGCAAAGTTGTTTCGATTTCCTTGAGCTCCATAAAAACTCACCTTTGATATATGTACCCTCTTTATATATATTATATATCCCCGATGGGCCATATTATAGGGGGCGGTGGTTAGCTGTAGGCCAGTAGGCGTGGCATGCGTTTAGAGAGCTACATATATGGCCAAGGCGATGTAGGATGCTTTGGTATAGAATTGTGCAAAACGATAGAGGCGTATATAACATATACATATACATATATAGGGAGCATAGCCAGACAAACATATGATATACAGAGACAGGAAATCCTCAAACACTTACACAACACACACACGCACACGAAAAAAGGATCCACTTAAAAAAAATACGTATGTATACCTAGAGAGGACGAGGACGAGGACGAGAAGGCGGCAGGACGAAAGAATTCAATTAGTGAAAATCAAGAAGCAACAAGAAGCAAACAAATTGTAGCCTAAATTACCAAGAACAAACATTATATTTGTATGCCATATATATATACACATATATATATACACAATACATATACCAAGGACACACACACACACACTCTCATATAAATATATATATATTTCTATAGGCAACTTGAAGGAACAACAGGAAGCAATAGAGCAGCAGCAGCAGAAACCCATTCAATTCGATTTGTATTATATAGAGTACAGTCAAGCCCCCGATTAACAGGAACGAACCACTTAAGGACACATAAGGACACACCTTAATGTGTCCAAAATTTATTTTGAAAGAGGGATTTTATCTATGTTCTCTTAGCGAAAACGAAACTCTTGAATTTCCTTTGCATATATTTCAAAGTCAGTTTTAATTTTCACATAGTTATAGTTAGTTCTACTACATCTGTAAGCCACACTGTTTTAGTTCCTTATTCCCCTCGACTTTTGCCTTAAGAAATACATTTTTTTTTTTTTATTCAATATAAAAGAAAACCACACCGGAAATAATGGAGGAACCACAACAATACCAAAAAACACAAGGAAGACAACAACAAACAGGAATACGAGCAGAGCATGAACAAAAGCAAGATCAATAAAACAAATCCGATATAATTATTGTTTATTACTAGACAAATAAATGTATTTTTTGGCAGATTAAATGAGAGTTTCATTGGTGGGTTTTATGGAAGGGTATTCTAGGGTCGTATTGTGGCTTCGTTGACCTCCATTCAGACCAAGCCAAGTTCACACGCGGCGGCAATCAAAGTGAACAATCTGGCACAAAAATCGGCTAATGAAATAGCCCAAAGTGGTAATGCATAAGTTAAAATAAGAATTCTTCATGGTTAATTTATTTACTCGAACTTTTAAAAGTATATTCACATTGGGAGATTTATCCTTTAAGAATCAGTGGGTCGAATGGGAAATCTATCCTAAATAAGCCAAAAATAAATTCATTTCAATAAAAGAAAGATTTTTTGTGACGGTTTTTATTACATTAAAAAATCTGCATACTGATTTAATAATTTTTTAAATCAAAATTCCGGTAAATTTTGTAAACATCAATGATGTAACTAAGCTTACAAAATTTTTAAATATTGTTTTAATTTTCAAAACATATTTTCACAATGTTTTATTATAAATTAATTAGAATTTTATTTGCATGTTGAAATGTACCTGACCTGAAGTACAACCAGTAGAGTTTTAGTTTCCATCACAATTGCAGTTTTAACTGAGATTTCACATCATTATCTGTCGGCTTATAATGTTTTTACCCACAATATATATCACTTTATCAGGTATCCATCTCAGTTAAATAGTGTTCATCTTAAATTAAAGCTACATTTGGATTCTGTATATCCCTACAAAGAAATATTCCTTTAAAAAGACCAACGTAAACTTACTTTCAAATCTAATTTAAATATAAAATATTATATACAGTTTGTAAATATGTTATTTATGTTTTTATTGTTCCTCTTCGAAATATATATTCTGTCTAAAAAATATTCCCTGCGGCAATGAGTCGTCTCTGTCAAGTCGTCACGCCCCCGCCATAATCATCGGCGGCACGTAGGTAACCAGGGACTGGGAACCGAAATCAAAATCAAAAGTGATCCAACATTGACATTGACATCGACCTAAGTAGCCGACAAACAACTCACACGACATCTTATGGTCGGGGCAATTAAGTTAATCGGCGGGCAAATTGCTCCCAGGGGGGTGGTGGGATCCATAGGAAAGTCGCTGGACCGTGTCATAAGTAAATATATTTCTACACTTAAAACAAACGATATATAAATGCAACAAAAAATAACAGAAATCGTTAAGATTGCACTTTAATATATATTTAATATAATCCAAATAAATGAAGTATCTTTTTTTAGAGAAATATATTATCTAATCGGTGTGTTTTTGTATCAAAAGATGATTCTAATTTTAGTCATAAATATGCATCAACAGGAAAGTCTATCAAGCAATGTGGGGAATTCCTTAAAACAACATTTTTGACATATTGTTAAATTTTATAAATGGTTAAATTGTTAATTGTTTCAAAAATTTAATATTTATCGATTTATTAAAGTCAGTAAAAAGATCTAATAACCTCTTAAAAAAAATGTTGAGAAATTATCAAAATTTTATAAGGGGTATTTAATTTTTGTAAACATTAATATTAGTAAGCAGATTTAATAACCTTCCAAAAAATAACTCAGAAAATCTTTTCTAATTTATTTAATGGCCTTGTTACGTAGCTATGATTTTTTAAACCTTGGACTTGTTATAAACCGATTGATAAATATCGATATAATATCAAATATCGATCGACATATCAGGTCTTCTTTTCGTCAGGAGCCAAGAATGCCAGTGATTTCCAAAACTTATATACATTCGGTTTTGCATTTAAAACTCTAATTTATGAATAATTAAATATTCAGAAAATGCTTACACAAGTTTTGAAAATGTTTATTTATTCCTTTTTACATTATTAAAATGTTTTAAAAATTGCAATCATTATTTTGAAACTAAAAAACGTATTAACTGAGTGAAAAACAATAAATAAAAACAATCGAAATTGAAATAAAAAATTCGTGGGATCAATTTGGAGTTTGTTCCTTGAACCAATTCCAAAATTCAAAAGAATACATGCTTTATCATCTCAAAATTAGCTTCCTTTCTATATTTATTTGTATATATTTTATTAGTTTGCTAAATATTTTCTTTTAGTGTGTGCTAATTAGTGACTACATGTGGCTGGCTGTCTCACTTATCTACTCCCCATTTACATGTTCAGCATATGTACAATAGCGTTCTGGGTAGTATCTTTCGGGTGCCGGATGAGCTCATGGAACCCACCCAGTGACTCAGTTAAATTGGTCCAAAAGGCTTTGTCAACAGGTGTCCGTTCGTTTCCATTTTTGTTTTTTATTTTTATTTTGATTTTCGTGTTCTGTTGTTTATTTTTTTTTGGGAAAGCAGCCACTTAACTGGGCGTGGGTGGGCGTGTTTTTAGCGGAAAAGATGCCGTGTCTGAGGTTCTTAGTCACTTAAACTGCGCAGCTGCGTGTGAAGCGATAATCATTTGATTTTTAGCAGTTCGAGATGATGGCATAAGCTGCGAAATTCGATATTAATAGCCATAATGAAACACTTAAAGTTGCTTAATTACTTGGAAATAAAGGTTTAAACCAGAGACTAGATTAATGTTGTAAATAACAAAATTTTGGCAATAAACTAGACAGAAAATAATTTAAATTACTTTGAAACCTTGTAAAATATTACATTCTAAACCCATACAAATAAATCTATATTAATTAACCCCAAAAACAAGTGCAAAATCACCGCAAAACCCAGCACCTTTCGCATTGCTCAAAACTTAATAGTTCCCCTAATGCTGAGAGTCTCACATTACGTAGTTAGCTAACAGAAAAAAAGGCAATTGTTTTGATTTTAGTTTTATCTTTTAATGAACAATTCACACGTTTGGGCAATTTACATAAATTAAGCTTAGAAACTAGGTAAAAAAAAAAATATTGAGAAAAACTTGAAGCGCTGCAACCGCATCAAAGTCTCCTGGCCGCCAAGGTGAGGCCAAGGGCCAGGGCCAGGGTCGTGACCACACCCATCAGCGTCGTCGTTGTCGCCGCCGCATTGCGGTAGCCATAGGCGCCCGGATAATTGGATTCCGGCCGGATGCCGCCCATGTAGCCGCCGCCTGCCTGATTGCCATACGAAAACGGGCGGCCGTGCTCATCCGTGCCGCCCACATAGTAAGCCCCATTGCCCCCGGCTCCACCGTAAGTGCCTCGCGAGTCTATGCCGGCATATCCATAGCTGTACTGCGGATCCTGGGCGCCCAAGCTGCCCGGCGGATGCATTCCACCGGATTGGGCATTGGACCAGGCGCCCACGCCAGCCTGATTACCGTTGTTCCAGTGCACCGTTCCAGCTTGACCCTGAACTGTGGACAAAATTTGAGAGGAGATTTATAATTACTACATAGAAAAATAAAAATTTCCTTAAATGTAAGTAAGGCATTTATCAGAGGTACTAAATATCTAAACCGAACATGTTTTCTGCTTCCTATATCTCTTTTATTTTGAGATTTTCACTTGCATTGCATAAAAGATAATATATATTTAGTCTTTTTGGCTTGTAATACCTGTTAAATTGTTTTAATTTTGTAATTTTAAGTAGTTGCGAAGAGAAAGTAAGGTTATAACTTTAAACGATAGGAGAAACCGTTGGTAAAAGTCAAGACATTTGCATTATTTCGTTTTTCCATTATTACTTATTTCTCACAAACATGTTATCTGGCAAAGCGCTTGCTACTGTCAGCTTAAAAGAAATATACATAAAAAAATATTTAAAAAAATATATATGATAAAATATATATATAAAAAATATATATATGAAAATATATACTTAAAATATATATACTATTAACAGTAGCATTGCAACCGATTTTAGGGCTTTATGTCTTGGCAATTTAAAAAGGTTACTGCAATGTTTAGAGTAAGCCATATACTTTTACTTTTGTACTATATAGTATATATATTTTGTTGAACATATTTTTTACGTATATTTTTTCCAATTTTTTAGTTTTACTAATTTAAAATTATCCGTAATTAATAGGGAATCTTGAGCTTATTAAAAAAAAGTACATTTATATTAGATATTATGTTATATTATATTTATATATGGATATCATTTTATTTTATTTATATATGTATGTATATTTTATATTTATTTTATTTTTTTATATATGCATATTTATATTTATATATATATATATATTATATATTCGAGCGGTAGGCCATAGAAGCCAATGCTCCTTAGGTGACTTGATTGTTTTAACAAGCTGCTAGCATTATATAATATAAATAAATAAATAAATATTTATATATTTATATTTTTAATTATTGATTTAGACTCGTAGTTTTGTATAAATTGTACTGTTTTCTGTTAAAAGATCCCAGGAATCTATATTATTTATTTATATTATTTATTTATATTGTTTATCTTTCTTCTTTATTTATCTTATTAAATTAGTTTAACGTTTCAATATCCAGGTGATTCATTATTTTCCCGTCTTCCTCTTCCTCTTGTTTAGATATTATTATATTTTCCATTATCAATGGCACTTAAATTCGTCTTCAAAAAAAAACACTCCTTGTATCCAGTCATTTTTCATTTGTTGCAGTTTATTTGTACACATATCGTTCGGGGGATTTTCCGCTGCGCTTTTCCCGCCGTTTTTCCGCACTCACCCGCACTGAGCCCGGCAAGTGCCAGGCAGATCATCAGCACCGCTGCCAGGCCGCTCGAGAATCGATTTGAAATGGACATGTTTACCGCTGGATCGCTTCGCTTCAACTAAACCGCTGCCGGAGCTTCGTTGAGGGTTTTAAACCCGTTTTTTCTTTACAAAAACAAATAACTTAATCGCTGTTGTTGTTGTTGCTGCTAAAAAACCGAGTCATCGGTTGTGGTTGTTGTTGTTGACTTTAATTGTTTACTCACTCAATTTTTGGGCGGAGTGTTGTGACTCGATCGACATAAGTTCATAAATATGTGGCTGTGGGAGGTGGGAGTTTTCACTAATGGAAAAATAAATTACTAAAAAATAAAGAGAACTTGAAAAATATGTAATTAAAGTTTAAGATAGGGAAAAGAAAAAAATTAAAAGGGTTTCAAAGTTATTTAAGCGCTGAAAATGATTTCTAAAAGTGTGCAAAATGTTGAATTTTTCTTTAAAATTAATATAAAATTTCCTTGAAATAAATTTCAAAAATTAAAAAAAAACAATGTGTACATTTAATTGCTGTTATTATTCATTATATTTTTAATTTTGTATGTATCTATTTTAGCTTTTATTATAACTTATGATTTATTATTATATTATGTTTTAATTTGGTAAAATATTGCAATTTTAACTGCCTTGATATATAAGTGTCTAAGATTATACTGCAAATCAAATTGTTCTTAAGTCTTATTGATATTTCTACTACTTCAAATTGCAGGGCATCCCTTAAGTCGTTATATTTCGTTTACCAAATCTATTTACAGCCAAGGGTATAATTTATTTTCAAATTCAGAACACGCAAATTGATGCAATGTAATGTTGATGCGGTTAAAGTGTTCGCCCGACGTGAGAATCGCTGCTTGAAGTCTTATTTCGTTTTGTTTTTAGTTTTTTTTATTTTTTTCCGGTATAGAACACGTTAATTTGTTGGGTCATTAATGAAATGCATGACTCTGGCCAGGGCCATTGAGGGTTAAGGGGCAGGCAAATGTTGGTTTAACCCCAAGGCAGGTGGAGGCATCTTCAGCACAAAGAAATAAATGTTTAAAAACTAAAGATGGGCATGATTTTAAAACACTAATATAAATTTAGATTAATACCAAACCCCACACTCTTAATAAATTATTTTATATTAATAAATAGTATACAAAATTAAATACTTGCTTAATATTATTATTTTTCCTGCCTTTGAAGATCACCCGAACTGCATGCGGCTCTTATTTTCTCGGTCAAATATTTTTCTCGTATTGTTTTCCAACCGATTCACACCTTTCTGGTGGGGGGTGGGGGGTGGGGGCTGCAGGTGAGCGGGCGGTATTATCGGCGTCATAACAATGCAGGTGCCTTGTGTTGCCTTTGAAGAAAAACGATAGAAAACGAAAGGCAACAAGACGACAGACACACTCAACAATTGCTGGGTTTTAGTGCAAATTTGCTTTCTCGCCGCTTCTGTGACGTAAACCCCCATCATTTAGGTCGTCCGAGATATGGTAATGCTCGTGGAATCCGTGCAGTTATTGGATAGTTTCTATTTTCGGCCTGTGCTGATTGGGAGAGGTGAAGATCTTGAAAGGGAAACCAGTTCCGGAGGCCTTCCTAATTTGGAAAGGCTTTTACTATAATTTAAATAAATATAAAAATTAATATAAATATTTTAAGAAAATAGAAAACGGAAATACAAACCCTAGAAGTTCAAGTTTGTTTATTAAAAATAGAGCATTGCTCGAAATATTGATATTGATTTCAGCTTCAACATGAACACTGGAAGACTAGAGTCCAGCGGTCAAAGCAACAGCTTCTGCAGAATTGTTGGTCACATTGGCAGGTGCCTGCTGTACCGACATTGACTCGTTGTTTACTCTGGCAACAATCACTTTATTAACCTCATTCGGGGTCGTTGAACTCGTAGAGGTTCCTCACCATAAACCGCCACACTTGCTCCTGAAAGGTCCTGAACATGTTGGCAATCACGTCGCCTTATTCGAAATCGACAGACATCAAAGCTTCATTCATACTTTGGTTTCTTTAAGTTATTTTAAAGTTTACATCATTTGTTTTTTCAAAATCGCAATCCAGGGATGGGGCAAGACGGTTGAGGGCCCTGTTCCACTTTCATGTTCCAAAAAAATCAAAATAAATAACAACTTGATCAAAAAAAAACTAAATGATTTTACACGACTGATTTAACTTCCAAAAATTCAATCATCTAAGTTTTTTTTTGTACGAAATGCAGGAGAAAAATTTGAACATCAACGCCGCATCAATCACTAGTTTTTTACACATAAACTAAATACTAAACGAGCTTGTTTTAGCCTTTTTTATATTTCATTTTTAACATTTTTTAATCACAAGAGATTAAAAGCATCTGTGTATTCTTGAGGCTGTCGTTGTTTTAGGATCATAACCATATAAGTTAAAAAAAAACCATAATACATACATAGGTTCGTTTAAATTATTAAAGTTATTTACTTAGTTTGAAGCAAAAAAAGCGATTGTTTTTAAAACAAAGGTTAAACTTCAGTAAGCACTCAATTCCTTATTTACTAAGAAACGTAATTAATGATGTGAAGAAAGGGTGGAAGTATTAAGTTGTTTATTTAATCTAAATCATCGCAATAAATCATTGTTTTAGAGTCGATAATAATTGGAAATCCCCAATATGTTAAATACTAATTAAATTAAAATTCAAATATATAAATATAAATAAATAAATATTATTATAAATGCTGCTTATCAAAATGTTATGCAAAATGCATTCAAAACAGTTGCTAAATTATGTAATTTAGTTTCGCAGAATTCACGACAACAATTAATTAAAGTATATATTTCCGTGGCTTACGGCTGTTCAGATCCGCAGTTTTCTGTGGGAGGATAATGAATGTGCGATGTGGAAATCGAGGTTTCTATATATTCCATTCCCGGAAAATTATCTTTCGTTCAAAGTGAAAGATAGATACAATTTTGGCGAGTGAAGCGACAATCGGACGAAAACTCCGATACCTTCGAACCTTTGCCAACACTGTTCTCGCCAAAGTTCTTTTTGCAACGGAATTTGAAAGGGAACTACGAGTGGTGCAAACTTTTCGCCTTTGAAAATAAATCCAGAGCTCGAACATGCGACCACGGCGCCCGTGCGGTTTGTGCGGGAGCAATGAGGTCAACGTGATGATCTTTGGCGAGTTGGGAATCCAGGACAGGCACATGCTGCATCGCAGCTGCTTGGTAAGTTCAGCCGAGGCACGAACACATGCCACCTTACCACGTGCTCCTCATCCTTCTCCCTCCGACGCGCCCTGATCCAGATCCTGGCCATGGGGAAATTCGTCCAGACCAGGAATCCGTCCTCCTTCTTCAGGAAGGACCTGCCGGCGGAGAAGAGGCGCATCAAGTTGGTCGAGTGCTCGTACTGCGACCGCCAGAGCGCCAACCTCTCCTGCGCCCACGCGGGCTGCAGTCGCACCTTCCACACCAAGTGCGGCGTGGAGAACTTGGCCGTCCTCCAGTACGGGGGAAAGTTCAACTGCTTCTGCGCACAGCACGCGCCGGAGCACCGCAGTCGCCCGGAGCCCGAAGAACACTGCGTGCTGTGCCTGGCCCCGGTGGTGCCCGAGGGCAAGCCCTTCAGCCCGGCGCTGGCCTTCCAGGCGCCGTGCTGCCAGAACGGCTGGTTCCACCGCGCCTGCGCCCAGGAGCAGTCCAACCTGACGATCTACTCCTTCAGGTGCCCCCTGTGCCGGGACGAGCGCAAGTACAGCGAGGTGGCCATGTTCGGGGTGTTTGTGCCAAAGTGGTGAGTGCGGGGGAAGACTGATGACTGGGTGGCTTGCATTTCAACTGCGTTTCAACTGGTTCCTCTCCCGCAGGCGTTTCAATGTTCCCAGTCCGCCGGCAGCCGTCCTCAGTCAGCCCGAAGCCGAGGCCGAAGCCAGAGACGGAGACAGAGACGGGGCGGTGCGCAGGGGCAGGGGCACCACCAACACCCGTCCTGTCCCGTACAGAGGTCGTGCGCGGCGCACCCGCACCACCAGATACCGATATTGAAACTCCATAAACACGCACCCAGCCCCAGGAGGAGCGATCGACCAAGGACACCGGGTCGAGGACACAGAAGTTGAGCAGCATCTCAGGACGAGCATTTATATGCATTTAAGGAGTTGTAATGACTTGTATTTTTTGCTCTTTTTTTTTTGATTAAATTAAACAAGTATTTATTGAGCCAACTTACAAACATTAAGCTTCTGTTTTTATTTTAAGTAGCAAAGTGGAAGCTGGAATTCATTTTTGGAACGCCTTCAACCACTTTAAGATCCTGTAAATGACGATTGCGTCTTGCGCGGTGCGTCTTATTTTTAAAAGATTTTTAAAAGCGCTGGTCTATGTCAGCTAAACGGAAATAAATACACACAAGTTTGCCAACTATTACTGAACAAATATCGTGGCTCAGTTATTTTGGACACTTTCATTCCTCTGCAGAGTATACGCCAAACTATGTTCTTGATCGATCTGAATTGTTAATATTTAAATATATAAGAAATGTAGTTCAGCCATAAATATTTATTTAAAAACATGACCCTTTAGGTTAAAAGCTAACCATTTTAAACAATATTTATTTGACTTTAAAACTACATTCATTTTAGTTCTTAATTAGAAGTTTCAGAGACATAAGCTTGTGCCATTTTGCTTCAATTGAGAACCGAGTTTCAAGATTTATTTTGTTTAATATTTAAATATCAATAGTTTCTATGTTCGGTAGGCAGACTTTTTAGACACAATAAAGGTTCAATAAATAAATAGCAGCTTTCTCCTTTATTTTACGAAAAAATAAAGCATACGGTTTATAAGATAAGAAAAAAATGAGTATTATTACTAGGAGCCAAGAAAAGCCGCGTCTCGTTCCCATCAAAGAATTTCACAGCCAAAAGATCTTGGACATTTGCGAGCACTACGAGGAAGATGAGGGGGTTCCAAAAATGAACTTCAGCTCCTACTTTGCGTTTCAAATGAAATGAAAACAGAAGCTTAACGTGTTTAAGTTGGCTCAATAAATACTTGTTTAATTTAATCAAAAAAAAAGACAAAAAAATACAAGTCATTTTTTAAATGCATATAAATGCTCGTCCTGAGATGCTGCTCAACTTCTGTGTCCTCGACCCGGTGTCCTTGGTTCGCTCCTCCTGGGGCTGGGTGCGTGTTCATGGAGTTTCGCTATCGGAGTTTCAATATCGGGGTCTGGTGGCGCGGGTGCGTCGCGCACGACCTCTGTACGGGGCAGGACGCGTATTGGTGGTGCCCCTGCCCCTGCGCACCGCCCCGCCTCCGTCTCCGTCTCTGGCTTCGGCCTCGGCTTCGGGCTGACTGAGGACGGCTGGCGGCGGACTGGGAACATTGAAACGCCTGCGGGAAAGGAACCAGTTGAAACGCAGTTGAAATGCAAGCCACCCAGTCATCAGTCTTCCCCCGCACTCACCACTTTGGCACAAACACCCCGAACATGGCCACCTCGCTGTACTTGCGCTCGTCCCGGCACAGGGGGCACCTGAAGGAGTAGATCGTCAGGTTGGACTGCTCCTGGGCGCAGGCGCGGTGGAACCAGCCGTTCTGGCAGCACGGCGCCTGGAAGGCCAGCGCCGGGCTGAAGGGCTTGCCCTCGGGCACCACCGGGGCCAGGCACAGCACGCAGTGTTCTTCGGGCTCCGGGCGACTGCGGTGCTCCGGCGCGTGCTGTGCGCAGAAGCAGTTGAACTTTCCCCCGTACTGGAGGACGGCCAAGTTCTCCACGCCGCACTTGGTGTGGAAGGTGCGACTGCAGCCCGCGTGGGCGCAGGAGAGGTTGGCGCTCTGGCGGTCGCAGTACGAGCACTCGACCAACTTGATGCGCCTCTTCTCCGCCGGCAGGTCCTTCCTGAAGAAGGAGGACGGATTCCTGGTCTGGACGAATTTCCCCATGGCCAGGATCTGGATCAGGGCGCGTCGGAGGGAGAAGGATGAGGAGCACGTGGTAAGGTGGCATGTGTTCGTGCCTCGGCTGAACTTACCAAGCAGCTGCGATGCAGCATGTGCCTGTCCTGGATTCCCAACTCGCCAAAGATCATCACGTTGACCTCATTGCTCCCGCACAAACCGCACGGGCGCCGTGGTCGCATGTTCGAGCTCTGGATTTATTTTCAAAGGCGAAAAGTTTGCACCACTCGTAGTTCCCTTTCAAATTCCGTTGCAAAAAGAACTTTGGCGAGAACAGTGTTGGCAAA
>VNJU01010132.1:0-43443 GCA_008042675.1 Drosophila seguyi | reverse complement strand
CACTCCCCCGCAAATCAATAAAAAACGTTTTGCAGCCACAAATATTACCATAGATCTTTTTTTTTGTGCATAGGCATGCATATGTAGTACATGTATCAATACCGAAAATCTGGTAAAGATCGGATAAAAAACACAAAAGTTATTTACTTATCAGTTTGTTATCATTTTGGCAGCTAGCAACAGGAGCTTCCCAAAGAACAACAACAACAACCGTGCGCAAGAAAGAGAGGGTTATCTCTGTCTCTGTCTTGCACACGCAAGTGCATGAGATGGTGGTGGTTTTGAAAAGAGCGAGTTTGTTTACATTTCTCTAATAGGCAAAAGTCGCGATCAGCTGATTTTTGTTTATCGTTGTCAAAGCCATGACAAAGAAGAAGCGTAAAAAGGATGAGAGCAACCAAATGGCTAGCCGATATATTTTGGTACAGGGTATATAACAGTCGTTCACGAACGACTGTAGCTTTCTTACTTGTTTTTCCAGTGGAAAGATGGGAATTTGAGGCAGTTCGTAGGAAAAGTCGCCTCTTGATGATGTTTTTGCATATTTTTTTCCTCACAACGTTTTGACTTCGACCGATTTTCTTGGCTATTAAACAGCGTTTTAAGTCAGATTCAATAAGCCTTTTATTTGACCTTTTTCAAAATCGGTTAAAGGTTTTCCGCGGCCCAAAAATGATAAAAGATGATTTTAACTTTAGAATACAAAAGAAATCAACTCTTTTCATTGACGCGGCCAAACAAAAAGTGAAGTCAAAAGTGTAAAACCTATTCAGATGAGCCAAAAATGGTGCACACAATTAGCGAATTTCACGTTGAAAGCAAAATTCCGAATTACCGTTGCATTTGTCCCGTTACTTTTTTCTTGCACATAATAAGTAAGCAATTCAAGGTTCAAAATAAAAACAAAAAAATGATTGATAAAACGCAATTGAACCAAAGATAAAGAACAAAATGTGAGAAAGATTCTTTAAACATATTCAGTTGAGCGGCACTGTATCTTAAACAAATATGTAATTTTAACAAGGATATGGCATTTAATTGAGATATTTTATCTTTGTTGAAAATAAAAAATAAATATAGGAAAAAACTTACTGAAAAAAAATGTTTCCATCTTCTAACTGGATCTCTCGAACTTATACGCGATTCTCAGACAATAATATACAAAACTTAAAACCTCTCAAAGTAATGAATTAATTTTTCTTTCAATAATAAACTTGGACATTCTACAGGTTTATTGAATTGGACAGTTTTTGTGTCACTCTTAGGCTCCTGATTGATTAAATACTCTAGTTATTTATCTTTTTTTGAATGTAATTAGATTTATTCAGCTTTTTAATCCTTTTCCATGTTAGTATATTATCTTCAAATTTTCGCTTAAACAAATTTATCAAGGCGCACTGCTTTATATCCAGATAATATCCTCAGGTGCAATGTCATATATATTTAAATATAAAACAGCAGTTATATCCGAGCCTCGACTTTTATGAACCGAACCATCCTTGCACTCCTTGAATGCATTTTAAATTTTCTCCTCTGGTTATGTCTCAGATTTAAGAATATTCCTTTACTTTCAAAGGCCTGCCAAGCTATTAACACTGATTAGTAAAGCGGCGCTTAAAGATATGCAGCTGTGCGGGCTGCATGAGGCAGAAAGTAAGTGATACTAATTCCTGCCGTGTTGCTCCTTGGTGATGATTATCATCTGCAGGCGGGCCGAAGCAGATTGCGTGCTGTCGCCCAGCGCTGCCCGCGGGGTAATTGACCAACATTTTCAATTAATTTTTGCCCCAATAAGCAGCCAGGCTACGAGGGATCTGCGCCAGGCGGAGGCAGCAGACGCCGCCTAACCACCTATTTGGCACCCGCTTCGCAGGAAGCATTTACATGGCCCAGAATCAGAAACTTCGCTGCGGACGCACCGCAGTTGAGTTATTCGCCGCGCAGCTGTTGGCTAAGTCAGCCCATTCCGCCCAGAAGGCGACGGCCTGTTGGCCAAGTCGTGGGGCCTGGGAAATACGCCGCAAAATATGGCTGTGGAACTTTATATATGGCAACTCGTTAACCTTCTTTTCAGCAGCTTGGGATATTTATCTTGTTATGACTATATAGTTAGAGGCAGAGTGTCAAAAACGAAGCGGCCGAGGGGGAGCACGAAACACCTGGGCTTCCTTCAAGTTTTATGTCAGGTGTTAACCAGCCCATTAACAAATAGTTATATTAGGGTGGCGCGCTACAAAATTCAATCAACTTGGTCTTAGAATAATGAATAATGGGAGTAATTTTAAACTCAAGATTTCAAAACTTATAAAATTATTATTACCAGCATTAAGGATATGTCTATAAAGAGAAAAGAAAATAGTTTTCGAGCTCTCTTAATGTTATGTTATATATTTTTGACAGATATTAGAGAACTTGATTCAAGTCTTGCAAAAATTTCCAATATGAATATAAAATTAAATATTATTCTAGGTAAATATAGTTGACCACTATGGAGTTTCCCTTTTACATTTCTAGTTCAAGTCATCCCTTTAGATATCTCATAAAGGTTTATTTACAGATTAGAGCAACAATAATTTAATATGAACTTAAAATTATGTATGTATTATGCTATGGTAAATATATTTGCCATATAGAATCTCGATGAAGCTTTAAGTTTTAATTCAATCAAATAATTTATGATGTTTAATGCACTATAACGTTAAAGCAAGCCAAAAAGTTTTGGGCCACTACTTTGTTCGTCCCCCTTTCAGCCCCCACCAAACCCCCTCTCTCTAGGCAACTATCAACCGCATTTTCCAGAATACCAGAGTACCCACGACTCTCTGTATATATAGTAATATATACCATATAGTCGCACGCATCTAAACTCCATATAGCACACACACAGGCCCGCGGTGTAAGTGATTCCATGTGCATTAACTTAAATGCTTTGCGGACTGGGCACTTTGCTTTCTGAAAGGCAAAACTAAAATAAAATACAGAGAAAGCGAAAGAAAATTGCGGAGTGCGGCAAGGAAAAGCAGCGGAGCTGGGTAAAAACGGCTTTTTCAAACATTTAACGATTTTTAGGTCAGCCACGAGCGCAGAAATATTTTAGCATAAAGTACGAGTGTACAAACAAATACAAAATTTATGTAGGTGTGGTCTCCAGTTCAGGAAAGTCAGACGACGCTCCGCTCGCAAATATATAGTGCAGTTCAGTTTATGAGAATTTCCCTTTGGAAGCTCGCAGCTCTGCAAAGCGCGACTTATTAACGTACTTCAGGATGTGCATTAGAGGAGCGAGTGCTGGCACTGCTTCCTCTAATTGCGGCATCCACCAGAAATGAGGCCTTGCGGCAGCTTGAATATGTCAAATTAAAATAAGACATCATTTAGTTCATAAATTGAAATTTAAAAAATTTCCAGCCCAATATGTATTACTATATTAATGAACAACAATATTTGAAAAGTTCCTATTTTTTGCATACTTTGTCGCTGAGCAAAAAATCATAAAATTCTCGATTTTAGATCCATATGACAGACCACGTTAGTATATAAATGGTAATCTCTAATTTCCATATTTTCCCTCATCAATGAAATCAAAAACCTTATAAATGTCAATACAGATTTTATTATAAATAATGGTATTTATTGTGTTCACAAATAAAAATTGATCAGTAACACTCAAAGTTAACCATTTAATGAATTGCAGCTTATGCCCTCACATTTTTCGGAAATTGAATTCATGAATAACGTTTCGAATAAATATATTACACATATATCCTTAAAGATTTTCCTATAATTGTCAACTGTTGATAGTATCAATCGTGTCTCCGAAAGGCCTTCAATGATTGCACGAATAATCAATATTTTTTTAAGGTTTATTGTTGTCATCAAAAATTACTTGTATTTAATACTTACTGCTTAATTCCTATGTGCTTGATTTTAATACTTCAGAAATACAAATAATCCTTATTTACGGTGCCTTTTCCAGCCTCTATTCTATATTAAAACCTCAAATGTACAAATGTATTTGTTCACAAATTTATGATATTAACTCATGAACTATGCTTCGTCGCATAAACCTAGTAAATTTACAGTAGTTTTTCGTACAATTTAATAGATGATTGTGTATTGATTGTGTCACCGAATAAGTTGTCTTTTCGACAATTAAACTAGGAAAAGCTCGGCTGAACTCAACTTTGAAGTTCTCACCAATTCGTGAACTGTGGCTCGCAAAAACATAGTTTATGTCTGTAAAGATTTTCGTATAATTAAAAACAACCGACAGTATCAATCCACAAATGACAATTTAACCTTGGATAAACACTGTAATGAATAATGAATTGAACTGAATTAGGCTTCGTATATACGATGTACCCAGATTTTCGCACAATTCGACCACCTTACATGGTATTGGTTGTGTCTCCGGATGAGTTGTCTAATGGAAAATTAAGCCTAGCATAAGCACAGCAAACCTTAACTTTCTAGTGTTAGCTATTTCATGAATTGCTGCTTATGTCTGCCCTGTTTGCGCCAATTCGTGAACTGAATTCATGAATTACGCTTCGCATGAACATATATAGGTATTGATTGTGTCTCCTTATGGGCCATCTCTATTCGACAATTAAGCGGGCTGGGAGCAGGGCTTGCAAAGTGGCGAGGCAGCTGAAAAGCTGCGTTTCGTGATTATTGCACATATGGCACGCACTGCTACATCCCTCTCTGTCGGTGGCCCTCACGCCCTCTCTTTCTCTGCACTGCTGTCCCTCTCTCTCTCCCTCTCCCTGGCTCTTTGGGGCTGTAAATAATTTCAAAGTCTGCGTTCCATTGAGAAAAATAGGTCAGCAGTGTTGTTGCTGCCGTTAAACTGGGCGTGACGGCAAAAGTGGCGAGCTGGAGTTGCATTCGCCACGCCCACGTCCCGCACCCCTCCGAGCTCCCGCGGAAGCCCCCCCAGGACCCTTTCAGCATAAGGCTGCTACGTGTAGCCCTAAAATTCTGCCGAGCTTCGCACACTTTTCACTCGCTCCCCGCCCAATTAGGTGGGCGTGGCGTACATCTCTACACATAAATTGCACAGGATCAACTAGTGGTTAATATTTGATGGCAGCTGCCTGCGTTTTTTCCGTGCAGCAGCGGCAGGGGCACTGCAACAACTGCATCCGAGCTAACCTGCAGCGACCTACTTTCCGACAATGCATTATTGCAGAAGCTGCAGAGCGACAAGGGGCTGGGATTTTGGGGGCAAAGTGCTATTCGAGAGCTGCATCAACAAGTACACACTGAATAATTTGCAGACCGCCCGCCAGGAGGAGCTGGGAACCGAGTGGGGGCTCCGGCTTGTTGAATCTACTTTATTTCTGCGTGGTGCTGTCCATAAAAAAAGAAAGTGGCAAGCATAAACGCGATTCCAAGAGTTTCACCCCCAGCAGCCATCCAGCGCAGATCCAAATGTTTCCATCTCCCGTATCTTAACTGGTTTAAGTGAAATTACAAAGGGCCAAGAAAATAAAGTGAGACAATATTCTGAAAAATACGCGATAAGTACAAGAAATAATAACGGGCTAAAATGAAACAGGGAACGGACTATAGTAGATTAATCCCAGCATTCCACCAGTATTACAAAAAACTAGACATTTTTGAGTCACCTAAAAGAATCAAAAATAAGCTAGAATCATTTTGAAAAAAAAAAATATATAGCAATAAGCAGAATTCTTAATTCTTAATTTAAGAATGACATTCAAGTTCAAATATAGCACTTAGAATGATCATTTAACCCTGCTTTGATATCCTGCGTCTGAGATACGTGTGCTTTCTACATTTTTCGCTCTCTCCCGAGAAAATGGAAATGAATGAATTTGTAAATTTTATGTTTTTAATAAAATTATGTTCTTAAATAAATGTTTTTAAAATCTAAGGAAATAAATAAAGAATCAGGGTAAGTACAAAAATTTGTGAAAATTATGGAAAACATTGATAAGTCTCAAAGACATATGGTTATCTTTTACGCACCTTTTAGGGGGGTTATTAAAGAAGGGGTTAAGTTAAAATATAGCACTAAATTTGTCATACTTCTAAAAGCTTTTTTACCCTTTACCTGGAAGTCTAGCCTTTACTTAATATAAAGTGCGAGTGTTATTAAATATTTTTAATAATTAATATTTATTTATCGCCAAAAGATCGCTAATTAAATTTAGAAATAATTCGAGATTTAAAATCAAATAGGAAAGCTTTAGTCAAATGATACCGACTGTGAAATACCTTGTATCCATCGCATTCTAGGTAAAAATAAAACATAGAAAAGAGACATGTCCATTAACTGTGTCTTATTAAGCTTAATTTTATACAAAAATTAATTGTATAAAAAACAAAAATAATTATACATGTTTCCAGAAATATCTTTCGCAGCATCCCAATAAGGAACTATGTTTTTAGAAACATGTTGAGAAGCACGCTGCCAACACAAATCTAGTCTTTGCGGAAGTTCAAATTTTTGTTTAACTCTTTTTTTTATATCCGATCTTACTCCCATATTTTATTTAAACTGGAATTTACTTATAAAGCTTAGCTTCGAGTTTTCATGATCTATCAGAGAGGACATTGAAAGGGAAAAGGAAATCAAAAACAAACTTGATTTGCATGCAAAACTTTAGAATACTGTCATCAAATTGGGTAATTCTTAAATTATATTATATTATATAGGTCTCAAATTTTATGACAATATGTGAAAAATTGACAAAGGTATAGGTTTTTCCACAAAAATTTCAGATAGGCAGCTATTTAGTATAGTTGTGTAGTAATGAGAGAACATAGAAAACTATCTGCAAAGTTCCATTCACAAAGCTTTAAAGGGACTAGTTTGCATAGAAACGGACGGACAGACAGACAGACAGACGGACAGACGCACTCGGCTGTTGATGCTGATCAAGAATATATATGATACTTAATATGGTCGGAAATGTCTTCTTCACTGCGTTGGTTCTACTAAGATCATAATACCCTGTACGGGTATTAAAATCTATGTATATGGTTAAGGAGCCTTGTAAAATAAAAAAGTTCAGTGATTAAATAACGTCTGGATTAGTTTTAGGACTGACTGACTATCTTATTAGATTCTCGAAATTAGGATTGTTATGGTTGCTGTGTGCACATTGCCTAAGCTCAGTTTTGGCCAAATTAAACAAAAACCATCTCTTTAGCTCTTTGGGTTCCAGCTTCCGCTCCGCCTTCAGTCGCATAATTGTGTCACAGCCGTTTAATCCTGCCAGCGAACGACCCATGAAATGGTTGACTAAAAACTATGCAGAAAGCCATCAGCGAGAAGTACTTGAGGTGGCTATTTTTAAAATTCGTTTATTACAGTTTTTGGGTTGTTTACCCCCCGGCAGCTAATTTATCAAGGCTGGGGACCAACTGTTGGAAGGCACTTTTTATTTTCAGAGCTAAAGCAACTTTGGCAGAGCAACAAATAATAAACAAATAACTTGGCAGCAAAAGAGCAACTATGCGAAAAATGAAATAAAATGCGGAGAACGGGCGGAAAACAGAAAGCAGGCAGAAGGAGAAGCGGAGGCTGGCTAGTCCGGCGAGTTGAGTCAAGTCGAGTTGAGCCAGGCCATGTCCTTGGGCAACTTCCCACGCAAGGATGTTGCCCAGCAAAGGTTACCCCATCGCACACGCACAGGCACAGGCACAGGCACACACAGATATGCGCGAAAGCAATCAAAGAGAATGGCTGAGGCAAACACATAGATAGAGGGATACAGACACACACTCGGGCAGAGAGCGGAGAAACAACATAAAAATTAAAGAAGCTTTAAGTACTCGCTCTGTTGTTGTTGTTGCTGCTGCTGTTGTTGTTGTTGCAGAAGGAGAACGGTTATTGGTTTGGCCGCTCTGCTTCTTCGGTATGCCACATCTCGTCCTTTGCCCATAAAATTGGAACGCCACATTATACGCTCTCACGCACTTTCTCTGCTCTCTCACTCTGTTTCCCTCTCTCGCCTCGCTCGCACTTTCTCTGTGGTGTATTATCCCAGCTCTCCGTTGTCAGTTCCCGGCTCTGCTCCCACTGTTTGCCTTAAAGCTCTGCTCGGTGTCCTGTGTCCCGAGTCCTGAGTCCGGAGTCTGGAGTCCTGTGTGCGAGGCCCGTATTAATGTGCAGCGATTGTGACCAAAGGATCCATAGTCCGCATCGGGATACACCTCGCACAGGAAAGTAACAAACACAGATACAGATACGGGACTAACAAGGCCTTCGTCTTTTCAAAATAAAGTCACCAAACATTCGAGTTTAAGATTTAACTCCCTCTAGGTCAGCCTATAGTTTACTTCTTGTAAGTCTTAAGGCTTAATTCATCATTTATTCCTACTGGATAAATGAATATATTAACATTCTGCTATTTCAAAATGTCTCAACAAACATGAACATATTTCTAGTTTAATCTTTAAACATGGAACTCTTTGAGAATCCATAGATAATGTGATATTCATGATTTACACTTTTAACATGTCTCATTATCTATTTTCTCTGGGAACATATTTAATTTATAATTACTTAAACCTCATATTTTGTAGTAATTTGAAAATTATCTCGCGTGCTGTGGCTCTGAGTTTGCCGCCTGAATGATACCTTATGAATTTTTCATTATATATGCATGACAGTAATCGGGGTATGAGTGCATATTACTGCTTGGGGACCTCGAAGCCGAAAACGCGACCTAATGGAGTGAAATATGTCATAAACTGTTTAAATTTATCAGCGAGAATAATATTATATTAATCGCACTGATGTCTGAAGCACACACTGTAAGACTATTTAAGTTTATATCATTTATTCAAACACATTCAAAGATGACCTTAAAACTAACAATCGAAGATGATCTAACACAGCCCTAAGGTAGAGGGAACCACCTCATGGGGTCCACCTTATGGCACCCACTCGTCCACGTCGACGGTTTTCTGGGAATACTGGCACTCCATCTCCTTGTTGGCAGCCGCTGTCCGCCCCCGTCGATACCGCTTCCCGCCGATGAAGCCTACTATGAGGAGCACAAAGAGGGATCCGCTGGCCACCCCGATGATGGGGATGGTCCAGGGATTCAGCTCGTCCTCGTCGTCGGTGGCCTGGTTCAAGCCCAGTATTTGGTCGAACAAGGTCCGCTGGCAGCTGAGCGATCCACCCTCCACGCTGGTCTCGTCCGGGATGTATCCTTTGGAGCAGTTGCAGATGCCCGACTCCAGGCAGGACTGGTGCGGACCGCAGCCAGTCTTCACGCAGGAGGCCTCGTTGCTCTCGAACTGCTTCTCCCGACAGTCGCCCTGGAACAGGACGAAGTCTTCGGGGCACTCCAGGGCGGTGAAGGCAGCCGTGGAACTGGTGCTCGGAACCTCTGTTTCCTCCTCCGAGTCCTCCTCTGGCAGAAATTCTGCGCTCACCTCTGCGCAGCGCTCCTCTGCCTTGTCCCAGCGATATCCGGCGTTGCATGAGCAGCGCTCCACGCCGACACACTTGCCGTTGGCACAACCCCCTCCCACCTGGCAGGTGGGCACGCAGTCGCCGCTCACCCCGTCCCCATCTGGCTTGAGCTGGATGTAGCCTTCGCGACAGGCACAGGTGTTGGGGGCCACGCACTGGGCGCCCGGGTGACAGGGCGCCTGACAAATGGGCTCGCAGTAGTGGCCTCCATCCTGGTGGTTCCTGGCCGAGACGTAGCCAGCGATGCACTCGCAGCGATCGGGGGCGGCACAACTGGCGTGGGCGGGGCAGGCGCGGCTGCAGATGGGCTCGCACAGGCCCGACTCCACCTGCAGGTAGCCCGGACAGCACTCCCTGACCAGCCGGTGGGTCACCTGGACCTCCTCCGAATCGTAGATCTCCGTGGTTTTCTCAGACTTCTTCCAGAGCTTCCACTTGGGTTGAGGCTTCACAATGGTCCGCTGCTTGGTCACGGGCACAGTGGTGCGAACGGTCTCGTTCCTTTCGCAGTAATTGTCCCGCAGGCCAGTGGCCAGGACGGGACTCAGCAGCAGAAATAGGATCCAAGCTGTTTTCATTGCTCCTTGACTTGACTTGTGCGAACGCAACCACTGTCGACACAGGACTGAATGCAGGCAGCAGACGGCTCTGGCTTGAGAGCTACCCGAGGAGGGCCCGAGGAGGGCCCGAGGGGAGAGCGCAGGCAGGCTGGCAGATAGGTCACAACAACATCCGCTAGATAAACACTTTGCTCGCCACACTGGAAGAAATTGCTGGCTATTTCAGGGTCAAACTATTGAAATTATGTGTCATTTGGTATCATAGTTTACACATTGCAAGACTTTGATTAAACACATTTATTTTTAACTTAATTCTTTGATTCTTTGAAATAACTGCGCATTTTCCCAGTGATTTTATCTCGCAGTGTTACCATATCTCAGCCGCTGTTAAAGGTCACCCTCGGATTGAGGAGACAATGTCGGGTTGGTCCCTCGGTTTATCGCAGTGCCCTCTATGCGGTCCTCTGCCACTATCATAATACCCGCTTCATAAGTCGCCCGCATAAAGACACACTGATAAGGTCGGAAACAACATAAAGATGCAATTGTTTTCCATTGAAAATCGCTGGCGATATGACTCACGAAAGCGGAACGAAGTGCTATATGCGTTTTTGACTGTCAATTTTCTTCACTGCTAATAGGGAATTATGAGATATAAGTGGATTCTCTATATTTTCTATCGGTTATCGCGGCTCCCAACAAATACGAGTTTTCACTTTAGCCTTCAACTGATTTTTGTCTTTGCTACCTGCTCATCTGGAATTTTACCTGCCTCTTTTCCAAGGGTCGGTTTTATTCTGACAAAAATAAAACTCTAAGACAGACCTGTGGCACGTCCTTTAGACCTTACGTACGAGTCTCGGACTAATAATATCTCCAAAGTAGAAATAAATGAATGTCTAAAAAATTAAAAATATATAATTAGACATTTTGGTTTGACGAATTTAATTACAAATATCTGACTGCATATAATCAAAACCTAAAGTAACTGAATAACCACTGGTAAAAATCCAAATTTATGGAATATCTTATGCATTTTTAATAGTAAATAAATCATTAGGTAAACCAAAAAGTTTTTAATTATGCTCAGATCGCCTAGCTAGTCTGTTGAACCATTATCTCCATTGAAACGCAATCTTCGAATATGGAAGAGGTAATTTATTAACAGACTGGCTGGGTCCTTGCAGGCGCAATTCAATTTAGTAGGATGAAACCCATAAATGTTTCAGGCACTTGAATATATTCTAGCCCGCAGGATGCCTGACGTCATCGGAGCTCGAACTGTTACACATTTGTTACTTTTGTCACGCTCGTTTCAAGTAGGGATCTCTGGGACGCTGTTTTGTCGGGCACATTGACACTCACATTCACATTCGCACTCACACTCACACTCACATTCACATTCGCATTCCCAGCGAGCCCAAAAAGAGGAGCGCTCTCAGGAGCACACGAGTGCCCGCTCGATTGTGGTGTGTGTATGTGGGCAACGCAACTGTCAATGCAGGACCAGGAACAGGCGACGTATAGGGCACGTATCCTGGGCCGCAGGATGCCCCTCCCCGCTGTCCCTTCCTGGCAGGCGGCAGGCGGCAGGCCGCCTTTATGGAACATATGAACGGATGAATGACAGCTGACATAGAGACAAAAGTGTGTGTGACACAGTCACATTCTAATCTAAAATAATTGAATTGAAGTCAGATTGCAACTGATGCCTGGCTTTGCTTGTGTGTATCTCACAGATACAGATACGGCACGGCACGGAATCGTGCGGAGCGGGTCCTTGCGATTGTGTGCTCGGAGTCCTGGGTGTGCAAAGGTAACTGTTGGATAACAGATAAACGGCAAACTTGTCGTCGCCGGCATGTGTCACTGGCAGTCGGCCCGTATCTGTGCATCGGCTCGTATCTGTATCTGCCGGCGGCGTAAATTTGTATCTGTACACTCGTAAAAACACCGCTTAGGGTTAACGTAAATCATATTGTTATTATTTCGTTCACCATAATATTAATACGAGAAATAATCTTGGCGTTTCAGGCTAAAAAAAAGTCAAAGCAATAAAAAATATTTAAACTTCTTTTCAATCTTAGGTCTTAAGTTTGTTATTGTGTAGCAGTTGCCGGCATTACATATGCGAGCCGCCGCATAAGATAATTAATGGTTGGCTAGGTTCGCTAACTCGATTTCGGTTTGGCATTGCCTGCGAAGAGTTCCTAGCCCCTTCGGTTCTGGTCGAGATTTCTCACGTCGGCAACTGCAATTAGGCCCAGGGACTAGTCAAAGTTCTGGGCCCTGAGTTATTGCCCCGACTTCGGCTGCGATTCGCGAGTCGCTAATTGCCGGCCATAAATTTGCATTATCTCACGTAGGTAAACCTCCGCCGAGGCATTCACCCGAGTCCCGCCCGTCCCGTTTCGTCCTGGAGCTCCCCTTTCGTTCAACTCTAACTTATCTAAGTTGCTGGCGGCCCCAGAAACTTTGGCCCCTGCCCATGTGACATCTGCTGCTCAAATGCACAGGCACGTAGCTGCCTCTGGAATCAGTTTGGGCCGGGTTAAGCCAAGGCGGCTTGACGCGGATGGGACTCCCCTCCCCCTGCCACGGACAGTTTAACTGGCAGCATGTTAAGGTATTTCATGGCTAAGCCTCTCTCCTCACCTGAGTGCCCACCTCCAGCTCTCCGAGGAGTCAAAGTTTTGGTCGCACGAAACTTTGCTGCTCCCAAATGATACGACAATAATTTTAATTATAGATTAGCAGACAAATCCTCGAATAAGCACTAAAATTCCTTAAATTATGGGAGTCTAGGAAGGTGTTTCGGTGGTGGCAGCATAAGTGTCATACATATGAACTATATTGAGCTGATCCTTGCTAGGGTTCTTATACAGTTGGTATGTCAATGACAAAAGCAGTGAAATGTTACAAACTTTAAGATTAAAATTAGGATTTTAAAAGATTACTAAATAATAAATTAGTAAAAGCAATAATGATAAATAATTCCATATAAAAAATAGGTGCAGGTAAGAAAGCTACTGTAAACTGCATATGTGCCTCAAGACCACAGACTCTCAAATAACATGAGTTACGCCAAATCTTCGGATTGGATGTGGATTAAGAAGATTGCAGCATTATTGTCCAATAACTGAATCATCTGATTTAACTAAAATAATAAATAAATAAACAAAACACCATAATGTTCTTATCTAAAAAAAATAAAGTAACCATTTACCATAAATATCAAAAAATATTAACTCAAACAAGTTGAAACTATTCAGGTATTTATCTATGTATCTATTACCAGCCCAAGGCCTGGCCTAGTTTCAAACAAATTAAGTCGCCAACGAAAAAAAGCAGATGCAGAAACTGAAAATAGTTAACCTTAAATCTCTTTTTCATTCGCGACGCGAAGGTTAATAGAACAAGCGCGGCCATCTAAGAGAAAAAGTCCAACTAAAATTAAGCATTGTTTTTCAACTTTTGTGCTCTGGCCTGCCAGCTGCCAGTTGTCCTAACTACAGAAACCCAAAGAAAAAAAAACAGCAACAAAATAAATAAAAAGGACACCAAGGAGACGCAGGGGGACACACGTGAGAAACTTTGCAAATGGAAAAGTGAAACTGAAAGCTGAAAACTGCGTCGCCGGCTGTGATTAAAAAGCAGCGACGCTATTTGCTGTAGATACACACACACATACCGCGTAGTACGTACATAATTTGGTTCAGGGGCTCCTCAGTTCTCGGCTGTGGCCATTTTCATCCGCTGCAAAGTTTAAGGTCCTTCATACATAAATAAGCAGTAGGCAAAGCGGCGTCGCCTCAAAGTACGGCGGCGAACTGCAGAGGCAAAGGCAAAGGCAAAGGCAAAGGCTGAGGCACAGGCAACGGCAACAACTAAGCGGACATGACACCCACTAGAAGAGCGTACTCCAAAAATGGCCAGCAACAACAGCGGCAACGGCAGCCAGGACACTCATCAACAACGGGCCCAACAAGGGCGATAAAAACAAGCGCAACAAGGACTCTGAAGCCCGAGACTCGGAGTCCAACATGACACATCGTCATCATACACGAGCGCCGCGTAGCAGTTGCCGAGATCCTGGCAACGCCTATGCCACTCGCCGAGTGGGAGGCTGTTTTCGCTGGTGTGCGTGTCCTTTGAGCTGGCAGTGTGGCAGTGTGGCAGTCAGTCATGGCTGCTGGGACATAATTAAGGACATCGCCGGCCAAAGCGAAGGCAACAATGAGAGTGGCGCGAAGTGAATTACTTTTGGCGATACTCTATTCTTGGTCCTGCACAGTGACTGTGCTTGTGTGCCGCTTTTTAAAATAAGCCCGTCCTTGATATGAGTTAGAGCTAATTCTGAGGGTCTTAACAATTGCATTTGTAAATGCTTATTTAAGGCTTTAAGAAGATATTAAAATATATTCCAAGCAGCAAAACCGGCTTGAGCAGGATATACTCCCTAGATCCGCCACACTCTCAGCTGCACTTGTTTTAGCCACCTCGCTGGCTTGATGTTTGCGCTTGTATTTGCTGATGAGCACGGAGTGTGTCTGTGCTGAAGTCTGCATGAATGAATGATGAAAAGAAATGGCTGAGGATGCTGCCTGGGCCTAGGCGAGGGGCTGAGCGAGGGAGGCTCCTTGGTCTGAGCTGTGTCACGGAAGACAAAGCCTCGAATGGGCATAATGAGCGTAAGGAGCGTAAGGAGCGTAAGAAGGCGGCGAGCCGAAGGAGCTCCTGGGCTCGGGACAATGCAGCGTGAACTGTGTCATATTATTAATGAAAAAGAGCCCGGGCCAAATGAGCAGCGAGTGCAAATGATGAAAAGAAAACGGCATGCCGCAGTCCTTTCTCTATGCAACAGCCTGCCAAATGTGTCCGCACTTGCGGCCAGTGTGTGTGTTTCCCCGAAAATGAAAATGAAAATCAAGTCCAAGCCCGAGACTGAAACCGAAGCCGCGGCACCGGAGCAAATATAAGGACGACGAGTGAGCGTCAAGTTATTTATTTGGCAATTGTGCGCTGCCTTTATTGTCCTCCGAGTGGGTGCTGCCTTGTTTGCTCTTGGGCATTGCTCCTGCCCCCGGCCGCCCGACCGCCCACCCATCAGTCCGCCTCCTCCTCCTTCCTCTCCGGCCACCCACTCACTCGCCAGCTGTGTATTTGAATGTGTCGGTGTGGTCGTCGAAAGGTCAATGGAACAATTTTAAAATGCTTGCCCGAGAAATACAACAAAAAGCAAATCAAGTCCAGCAGCGTGCACGGGGACGGCCACTGAAGCCTCGTGGGGTGCGGGCGAAACGAAAATAATGCCTGCGGTTATGGGCCTTGTGGTGCGAGGGTTCCTCCACATTTTCTGTGATTATGGTGAGTTTTAAGGGCGTGTATCAACAGCAATATATTTGAAAACAGCCCTAGCTGCAGACTGATAGATTTCAAGCCAACAAAAAGATTACAAATATAGTTATTCTTCTTTTTGGGGCTGCGCTTTAAGCCTTGTAACATACTGACATATGCTATTTTTTTAAATTTATGTTAATTTCAAGAAAAGTTAAATTTGCAAGGAAAGACCCTGTACCCTTTTCTTTACATGTTAGTAAATTTGTTTCTCTATTGTCTTAAGGATTTTACTCAAGCCCATTCAAATATTCCAAATATGATTATATTAAGAAGCTATGAAAACCACTTTCAACGGTTTCAAAGTACGATTTCTGGGGCCTACTTGATAATTCTTTTAATTTTAAGAAGATGGCAAACTGAAATTTGCAACTGCCTACTTTTAAAATAAATGTTGTTGGTTTTGACTACCTTAACTATTTTATGTATTTTATATATATATATTTTTATTTTTGCTTATTTTTCAAGTATTTAGTACTACTTTAGGTGCTAGACTCACCTTGAAAATCCTTCCCAGTTGGTTCAGAATCAAAAGACTGTTTGATCAGTATACAAGACTCAGATGATCTGGTTGAGCGTTCGCTTAGTTTATAAATATTTAATTTATTGTATTGCGTGTTGAACTTGTTTTCGGCTTGTTCCGTAGTATTATAATTATATCAAATACTCCATCAAATCGGTCTCCAAAAATGCGTGTTGTCTGATAAGTAGTGAAGTCAATGCAATTAATTTTAGTTCGGTAATGGTTATTATTTAGTTAGATGCGAGTATTGTTATATGCCTATGAATGTATCGAATCGACTTGAAACATTTACGTTCATCTTATCCAAAGTGTTAATGGAATATCCGATCCTAGCGGGCTTGCAATTGAACTGTGGTTTCGTTAGCTGGTTCTTAAGTTGTAACTTATTGTTAGTAATAATATTTATAAATCTTGTGCGTATTCCAGATTCCCGTTCTGAACGTGAAGGTTCCTTATAGCATTTCAAAATAGTTTGGCGAGACAAGTTTCCAATTGAGGAGACTTTTCCACGTTGAGCTTCTTTACTGGTTTATTATGAAGTAATAGATATTAAAAACGTTTGCCATCGCTGGTTTTGCATTGTGGTATATTTTGTTAAATATTTTTTATGTGGCTATTATAGTATGTTCCTCTTGAGCATTTTCCAACATCGTTAAAAGGATTTTATGGTTAATTTATTATCGTAATTACAAAATTGTTTCGGTAATGGGCAAATGGATTTCGCTTTGAAAAGTTATCTATACAGTTAAATTGTATTAAAAGTTTCACGATTTCTTGTATTGATTTATTATTTTATTTACTTGACGCTTGTTGTTTCCCGAACATTGATAACTTTAAATTTAGTTTTCTTTATGCTTCCGATTCTCACTCAATTAAATTAGATATTGCTTAGCATTAAACTTTGTGTATAAACTTTTAATGGTTTACTTTGTTATTTTGTTTTAGGTCTGACATCCATTGTCTGTGTCATGCGAGTCGATGGCTGCAAAGGGGAAGACAATACAACTGAATTAATCACGAATTATTCAATATGCAATCATCGTGAATTTCTCACTTGTTGACAATGTCACTGAATATCCTTTGGCCTCATTCCCTCGTACCCCCCTGGCACACTGGGCCGCCCACACAATGTGAGCATAAAAGTAACCATTGCCATTTATTTTTTGGCACCTGTTATACAGACACACACTCACAAACACACACAGAGAGCGAGCATGAGCGAGGGAGAGCGGGAGAGTTGCACTTGACATGTAGCAGAAGGATACTTTCAATTTTGAATCTTGATTGCTTGATGGTCAATTAGCAATTTGCCAGGGAATGAATTCGAAAATAATAAAAATCCAAATATCGGGGGGAGGGCGGGGTGGAATAGATGCAGGAAGGATGTGCGAAAATATGTGTACAGCAGTAAGGCAAGGACGAGCAAAATGGTAACGATAAAACCAACGATGATGATGATGATGCTGATGGAATTTTCACAAGCACAAGCACAAGCACAAGTACACACACACACGCACGAACACGAACACACGAGTCCTGGGCCAGAGAGAGAAGGCAAAACGTTTCTCGTCTTTCTTTACATCTTCTTCTCAGGAACAGCAATAGGAATATCAATTTCCACGCACAGATATATCACGGGTGCCACAGAGGTCTGCTCATGTGGTGCCTAAGAGTATGCTACACCGTTTAGCAATACTTTTGTGGCCATAATTCATTGCCTACTTCTGGGCACAACAGCGATTTCTGTGGCACCCTCGGTTTTGACTGATTTCTGGACTAGTTCAATGGGTTTACCTGCTGGAATTGTTGTACATATTTCTATTTTTATTTTATTTGCAGTCTTTTTGCGTACACGCGTGTGTGTGTGTGGGAGTGTGAGCACACTAGTATTAGTATATATACGTATACATATATATAGAATTGTTGTGCACACACACAGCCATGGCCACGCACTGGCTCGCAGCACACTCACACAGCTATACGCGCGCGCACCGTTAGCGACAGACAACAGGCACACACGCACACAAGCGGAGCGAAGCGTCGTGGCGGGGAGAGGAGGGGAGCACACGGACACGGCGAAGACGGAGGCGGGCAATGATTCGGAGGATGCGGATGCGGACGCAGACCACGGGCAACGCAACGCAACGCAACGCGACGCGACTCTCCGGCTCTGCTGGCACACTCTCAATCGTTCAATCGCTCAGTTCAGTCGCTCAATCTCTCGGCCGTGCTTGGAGGCAAAAGGCAGCTGACAGCACAACCCGAAACCGGAACACCAACTGAGCCCGATGCCTGTGCAGCATTGGCAGCCAGGCGCCGCTGGAAGTGACTGCAGAGTCCGCTGGAGGAGCCGAGGCACGACCGCGGCCGAGCGCACCCGAGCATCCCACGACACATCCTTGTGCAGACACGACATCCGACATCCTAGTTCGACGCTGCGATGCCACAGCCCCCAGGCTGGAAGATGGGCCACGAGTCCTTGCCAGTCGTCAGGACTCGCGCTCGCAACTCCACACGGCCTGGAAGGCCGTGTGGCACGTGTGTCTGTCTGTGTGGCCTAGGCGGCAGCTTTAAAGCCCTTCCCGGAAAGCTCGCCTCGGAGGCTGTAAGAGAGCGCCAGGATATGCGCAGCTTCTCTTCCCAAGCTTCGACAAGTACAGGGTGGTCCTGTCTTTAAAGCAGGGACGCTTGTGCATGATCGGACTCGGATATTATTTCATTGAAAATTTTCTTTTTTAACTTTTATTATATATTTTTCAGTGTTAATATATTTGAGTAATTTTTAAGATAATTTTTGTCCAAACATTTTAAAGTGATCATAAACCCTAAGCATTTTCATTAGCTCTCCTAAATAATAGGACTCAAAAACAAGACAGAAAATTGCAACAAAAATATTTTCTAACATCTTGTGGAAAGTAGTTTAAAATCACTTTAAATTGTTAGTTGAAAAAGCATTTCCCTATTGACTGAAGGATGTTATTTTCTGAATAAACTTATAATTATTTTATTGTTTTAAGTATAAAATAACCTTCTGTGTCCCAAAGACCAATTCGAAGGATTGGAAGATACTTGGAGACCTTTCATTCATACATAAAGGGTCAAATTCACGATACAAAAGCTTACACCCCCACTTCGGCGGGACGATACACGGACGCACAAACATAAGGACGAGCTTACATACAAAAGCAGCATGCGTAGGTCCAGAGCCAAAAATGATTTATGACCCCACAAAAAAATTAATTTAAAGTAAGTTCGTATGAATGAAAAATGGCTTTCACAAACTCAAAACTACAGGGCGCCCACAGAGAGAGAAACCGAAGGCAGAGAGAGAGAGAGAAAAACAGCCGGAGGAGGAAGCTGCAAAGCTGCGCTCTCTTTGGCCCTGGACACTTGTGGGCCGCCGTCTCTTAAGACCTCTCGCTCTCCCGCTCTCCCGTGCTGGGCTTTAAGCTCTTCGGAGCCTTCCATTGCAGCTATTCCTGTGGGTCCTTCCAGTGGCTCCCAAACCTCGTCGGGCTCCGCACCCGACGACAAAGGGAACGAAGGACACAGCAGGAGCAGGTCGGAGTCCTGCTCGGCTTTTCCCGTTCACCTTTTTCTCTGCCGTTTGCCATCGGTTGGTATCCATGAATGAATGCTGCCGATATTGCCAGTATTCGCACCTGGCATGCAGCGCAGTGCGCACGGCCCAGGCTGGTAGCTGCAGGACATGCACATCCTGAACTTCCACTACAGCCCCGCCCAAACGGCCAGGGGGCAGGGATCTTGTTGCAGAGAGAATTTATTTTCTTTACTCAGCAAGGCCAAAGTCGTCTTTAATTACGTATACGTAATGTTATACGAGCTTTCGCTTCTTATTTCCCGAAGGGGGAGTACAGAAACCATAATTATCTATTTGCAGTAGCTGAAAAATTAAGGGATATCATTCTGTTCCCTTTTCATTGTTACATTCAATTTATGAATGCTTAAAACATTTTCAGTGCCATATAAAATCCATCTATAACACTGATACGAAAGAACGTGGAGCTTTGCTTACAGCCTTCCTGTAAAGAAAACACGAGACTGAGCCAACTGACTATTTCTATTATTAGTTTGCACACTTTAATTGAATGAAAGGGGCTCACAAGAGTTGGAGCCAAGAGGAAGTCTAATTAATTTTCCCTCCCTATTCTGGTCTCATTTCGCCCGCCCCTCGCCGGTCGCTGTCGCCCATTGTTGTTGGCATTTGTCGCGGCTCTTTCAATTGCTTCATTTTTATCACAAACAAAAACAGACACACACTCTCGCATCCTGTGGCTGTGTCAACCGCATCTAAGTGGCCTGCGCCAGTATCCTTGTGCATGTGTATCCTTGTACACATCTCGGCGCCGCTTCCTCTTTTCGGGCCAGTCCACAGTTCTTTGTTTGTGGGGATTTTATTTAATTTGCTTGGCACTTTGTTTGCCTGCCTGTTTGCTTATTTGTTTTGATTTTTCATGCTTCGTATTTTCGCTGGCGTTTTGGGCTTTCCCCCCAGTTTATTGTTTGTTGCCTTTGTGGGTTGCTGATTTCCAGTTGTCTTAACCTTTACCTCCGCCTTGGCTAAACAATTTCTGTCAGAATATTATTACACTTTAAAAGTGGTTCGAGGCGATGATGAAGATATCACACTTGGAATGCCTCGGTCCGGGCAAATAGCTTTGGCTGTGAGCGGAAAAAGTTTCTTAAACACTTTTTCCGCTAAGGAAAAAGTTTAATATTTGCACACAGCCAACGTGCCAATCAATCGCTCCGAATTGACCCATTTAACCAATGTCCATTCCATGCAAAGCCATGTCCCCTTGCCCCCGGTCCCTTTAGATGTCCGCTCCACTTGGCAGCCCTGCTCAAATATTAATTCATATCAAGGTTTTGGCATTCATTTTCAATCCATTGCAGCCGCACTCCCGCAAACCTCGTTTCCCTTGGCCCAGTTCCTCTCGTTGGGGATCGCGTAATGAAATTTAAGCAGACTTGTAAGCCGAATTGTGTAATAAATCAACAAGCCGCAGAGAGTGTGACATATAGGCAGGAAAACAGAGAAGGTAAAGAGGCAAACTCTATTATCATACACAATATCATCCTAGGAACTATAAGAGCATATTTTATATTTTATAATTGCCTTGCAGTGCGATTTAAAGTCTTACATCTAGCCAGACTCCTATTGCTTTTCGCAGCAAGTGAAAATTGATTGCATTCCAACCGAGAAAAGCCAAGCGCGGCAATTTCGTTCCTGGCAGTTGCACAGAGCCCCACGGAAACTGCATTTGAGGCTCGCCCAAATTGACAGTTCCTGAGAGCTCTCCGTGAGGCTCAATTGTTTCAATTTGCTTTCCTGATTTCTCTATAATTTATGCAGCCTGATTTCGCTTCTCACTTTCCAATTGATTTTGTGGCTGTCAAATGAAGTGACTCCGGGTTAAACTTTCCCCGTTCCGTTTTTAGCTCCTTGTCGAAAACTGTGTCGAGGACAGAGCGGAATTTAAAATGGATTAAAATGTGCTGTTGGCCTTGGGTTAAGGCTTTTTGGGTGTGACACCCTTAACAGTCGTACGGGTTTCAGGTTAACACTTAAGTATAAATTAGTTATTTATTTATTTATTACAACTAGTACCAGGATTTATTACCGTTACAGTTTCGGCTAAATTTACACAAGGTAAATGTTTATCAAATCTTTATACCAACAAACTTTTCGAGGTATACACAGTCTTAATTCCGTAAACGATTCATTCTCGATTCCTTTCAGGCTGTTTGCTCATCTTATATTCCCTTATTCTTATCATTATTGAGATTAAAGAACCCGACTGCCTTAATTGCTTTGGCTCTTGACGTTCGACAATCATTTGGCATTTCGTTTCGCTGCTGGCTGCACATACCTCACTTCGAATCGAGTCAAATATGATAAATGATATGCGAAAGAAGGAAATTTATTGCCACTTCGATGGCCGGTGCTGCTGAACGTTCAATGCAGAGCGGCTTATCGGCAAAGATGAACAGCGGAAAATAAACCAAACAGGGAGGAGGACTCCATCGGAATTTTAATCCGTATGAAGGCTTTTGAGGCAGCGGGAAGTTCAGCCAGCTGCAGCTACTTTCGGGGCGTGGCACCTGTACGCGAGTATTCCATTAAGTTTTTCAATCCCTCCCCATCCTCCACATAATGCCTTTTACCAAAGATAGTGTGCATTCACTCGCGGAGAAGGGAAACAAGTTACGAATTTCAAAAATTAATAAAAATATTTTTGAGACAGGGAGTTGAAGACAAATGGAGTACCTGTATTTTTAAAAATAATGTTCACTTTACAAATACTTTTACATACTGTACATACATACATGTACATAGGAAAACTTAATACTTTACTTTCGATTATCTGCATCTATAGTTTCCTTGTGAGCAGTTGAACCGTAAGGGTATTGGAGGAACCATTTCGCCAAAGATAATTGGCTTATTCGACCACTCTCCTTCTCGCGCGGTACTCTCAGTCGCGTCCTGGTTGCTATAATGCAATAATCCTTGAATGTCGGACGCACGAACGAGTTGATAACAATTTCAATTTTTACGACAAGTCAACTTGGCCAGCAGTCGTCCAACGGCAAGCAGCCAGTTATCCGGCAACAACGTAAGGGCCAAGCGAAACGAACTCAATCGTGCCGATGGCGAGCAATAATAATAATAAGAGCAACAATAATAACATGGCCGATTGCACCAGCCCCGCCCTCGGATCCCTCTCCGTTTTGCCGCGTCACGTATACGTGCAGTCCGCCACTCGGAGCCATATGATTTATTGGCATGCAACACGGCGTCCTCGCCCGGAAATGTGTGTGCAGTCAGCCATTTTGATGCGAAGAAGGCGTGGCGTGGGCGGAGGGCCAGAGGAGCGGAAGGGCCGCTTTATTAAGGCTGTTGCCGCCGGGTAAGCTGAGATATCACTCAGCTCGCCTCTTGCACACGACTGTCAACAAATTTGCATCTGCATCCATCTGAAAAGCCAGAGAGGAAAGCGGTCGAAAGCCGAAAATTAAATGGAAACGAAGACTTTGCAATGGAACGTTCTTGCGAAGACTCTTAAATAACAAGATGCATAACGACCATACATTTAAATTGCAAAATCAACTCAAACGTTTGCAACAAGTTGGGAGCGTAAAATACTAAGAAAGGATGCACTTCCATGAGTGAGATTAAAATAAGAGCGTATATGTGCGTACAGATTTAGAATGCGAGACGCTTTAAGAGCGATAGAGTCCAGAGCGCTCTGTTTTCTGGCTTATCAAGAAATATTTGAGTACAAATAAATCGTTTATCGTAACTCACCTTGTAACTAAAGAGTCTTAAAAACAGCTTGATAGAATAATCGAATGCTAAGGATAATAACAACTCTATCCAAGTAAACTGAGCTGAAATCCAATAAAAAAAATCTAGCTGATATAGTTCGCCGAATACTATATCCCATCGAGGATCCTTGCTTTGTACAACTCAAGTTACTTTCAATTTTGACAACTGCCTGAAAGTATGTTAAACATAGTTTAAAAAGTCATTTTCCATATACTTTAATCACCTATCTTATATATGTGTTTATGACAAAACCCCAAAAACCAACGTCGACTTCTCAATCACTTTGCATTCCGCATTTTTATCCAGAAATTACCAATGGAATGGACTCCGCTCTGATTTGCCTAAACTTTCGTTGTCAGCAGCAATTAAAACAACACCGCCTACGTCACGTTTTTCCAACTCCTGGACACTAAAAAATTCATTGAAAACACTGGAGTTCTCCGCAGCGCGAAACAGAAACAGGAAAGCGTAAAACAACAACAGTTTGGAGCCAGGACTGGTCGGCAGACCGCAAATGGAATTTTTTTACAAGCCCAGCTCCGGGATTGGAATAGGGACTGGACTGCGATTCGTTCTGGGGCTACGTAAATGAAGTAAAAAAGTAAAAATAGCATGCGTCCCGAAAAGCGCCACTGAAAGTCTGGCAAGTCAGTCAGTTTCAGAGCCATTTCAGGTCCGTGTCCCCGTCCTTATCCGTATGCGCATCCGTGTCCCGGCTCGAATTCGCTCTCATTCGTTCATTGTTGGTCTGCCGAAATTTTAATAGCACACCAAATAAATAAACACAGCCTCACACTGCCAGTGGAAATTGTTGCAACTGCAAAGGCAGCAAGGAAACACAAACTAAATGTAGTCATGTGCTTCCGGTAATGAAAACTTTGGAACTTTTCTCTCTGTTTTTGTTGGACCACCCCAAGGGTAACAAAAGAGTACAAAAATTGGGTGCACCGAAGAAATAATATCCACTTAAAAAGTAAAGGGATTAAGTAAGCTAAAAAAATTGCTAAGCAATTCATTGTTATTATTTATTAGCTTACTTGTTACTTGTTAATGAAGTACATTTGTCATGTTCCCCAAGAATTGAGGGATGCATTATACTACTCGATACAAAGCCTCATTAAGCCAAATATGATCAAAGGAGCCTATAGCTCAAGTTAAATAAACTTTACGAAAACAAGTATATATTAAAAAAGGTTTTCTAAGTACGAAAAAATATCATCAATGCTTTTTAAACTTTCAATAGCGATTACCTATAAAATCTACAATTATAAAAACCCAGTGATTGGTTTAAGAAAACTACGACGCACTCGCTTCCTAAATAAATAAGGAAACAATTCGCTTAAACGTGAAATGGCTAGCGGTCAGCTAATAAACCTTTCAGTGAGCTTGGCTCCACTTTTTCTACTCCATGCTATGACTTTGCCAACGGTCAGAATTACAATTACAATGGACCCAGGGTTACGCTGAGGAAACAGTGAGGGAAGGGACATGCATTCCGGATGAGCTTTGTGTGGGAGTTTGGCAAGAAAGAAGAAAAACCCTATTCGTGGGCGGAGGACAATGCGCTTATTGAAATATTTATAAAAAAGAGTAAACGTGTCGGAGTCTTTGAAATGATTTGATTTCCAGGGAAATTAATGTGCAGTGTGTATAGGAGCGGCTTGGCCACTGAAAATGTAACAATGGTTAAGTCAGAAAACAAACCAAGCAAAGTAAAGGCATCATGGACCAACTCTTAAGTAGATTATTAGTTATTTTATTCCAAGCCAACAAGATTCAAAGAAGAAACCAACCCTGATTAGCATTTCCTTATAAACAAAGTACTCTTTAGATTGAGTTGATTTTACCCCGAAATAACCCATTTCGATCCAAAGAGCAATTTTCTTATGCATTTTTTAGCTGGCTTATCCTTAGCTTAAATATTTCATTTACTATGCCAAGGAACTTGAGTCGCTTCTCATCCGGAGACTTCATTTGACACAAGCATCATTCATGTAAGTAAATAATTTGGCACTTTTGTGTTCATTACTCGAGAAACATTTTAGGAAAACGAAAAAATCACAGAAACCCAAGAGCTGGCAAAAATGGAAACCAATTTATTCTGCGGAACTAAATTGAAATAATTTTGGCAGCTGAAATATGTACGAAAATATTTTAATACCACTGAAACACACACACACTCTCAGAGTGGCAGAGTCCTTGCAATAGAGCCGGGAATCCCATACTTGCCTGCGAATAAAAACAAGTTGGTAAGTGTGCAGATATCCCTGCTCCTGCTCCTGCCCCTGCTCCCTACCATCTTCTTCTGGCAAATGTGTTGGCCGTCCTTTCTGCCTCGTCCTGCGTGCCTTGGCTGGCGCTGGGCCAAGGCTTGGTCATTTCTTCCTCTTTTTATTGCATTGCCCAAAAAGGAAAATGCAGCTAAAGCGTCGGAAAGGCAAACAAACAAGCGTCAGACAAGGAGTACATATTAAATTTGTCATTTTAGCGCAAGGACCGACTTTTTATCTACGAAGACCTAGAAGTCAAAGTTCGTCTGCCTCTTGGCATTGTTGTTGTAGTCTAAAATTTAAAACCACATCTCGGCTGGAAAATCAATTTGAATTGCTTTTAGTTAGCAAACGAGAGCATTTAAGGAAAGGAATGAAAACTTAAATAGTTTTATTTCTAGAGAGATACCTAAAGACATATTCAGTGATACAAAATGGTAGAATAAAACTGCCCGATTTCAGAAGAAGCTGTTCTCTTACCCAAGTTTGTTTTATTTGGCTTAAATTATTATTATTTTCTTATTAATTAACAATCTTAAAAACTAATACTACTACTGCAATTTTTTGCCTTACAATTTGCTTTCATTTCAATCCTCCCAATTATCCTATTAACACTTCATTTGAGCTCAATCGATGTACTCACTAGCCCGTTCGACCAGGTCAGCCACAAATCAAATATGTGATGCCATGGTTTCGGAAGTGCACTCTCGCACAGGTGTTAAGCTTCTTACATCCGCCGGCCCGAGCCTTTAAACATATCAGAATCAATTTGCCATCCGACCAAGAGTACAGCAACAACCTCCGAATTGATAAGTAAATGCGGCAACAATTGCGGAAGGGAGCAAATTGTTTGGTCATAATGGTGTTACCTGGCCTCATCGTGTATTTGCAATGTCCACTGCACTGCTTTCTGCGGCTATTGTGTTCTGGATATCTCTTTATTTGAGACTCCGTCCACATACCATGCGGATGCCCCCGACATGTTGGTTATGCCGTCGAGTCCTGCAAACAGGATAATGTAAAGGTTAAAATGCAGGCGAAAACCAAATACATAAATAAAGCAAACTGGGCGTTGCCCAAGCAAAGATATTCCAATTGTGTGGATTGCACATTTCAATTAAAATATTCATAGTTGCAGCCAACCGAAATAATATCAATATAAAATGCAAGTACACAACAAGGAATTTATATATCGTCGTTATTTAATGCCTTAATGTTAATTATTATTATAAATTACATGTTGGAATATGCCAACTCGGTCTAAAAATAATCCACTTAAACAGTTCAGAAATGAATTGACTTTAATTAACCTAAAAATATTTTTTTCTGTGCTTTTGACTGAACAGGACTTTGCGCCATTTTCATTCCAGCTGTGCTTGCATTCATTAGTAATATTTACATTTCTCTTATAGATTTAGCATTTTATGTGTTGCTATGAATTCATAAGTAAGAGTGTCACTGCAGTAAAATCTGACATCCGACAAGTGCAGTTGCGCTAACTATAAAAATAAATTCAGTAAAAATGAATACCGGAAATATATTTGTACAAGTTTTAGCTGTTATTCCTCCAATTTATATAATTTGTTAATTAACTCTTTTTATAGTTGAAAGAGTAAAAAACAAGGAAAGCAATGATGATTATGTGGAAAATTTGGAAATGAAAAAATCAACAACATAGAATTGCCTTGGAATAAAAAAGAAAATATCCTGTGAATCCTTGTTTTTTAATTTTATCAATTCCCGGGCTGGTTTTTAAATTAAGGAGTTTTATGATATTCATCGATAATAATGATTATTTTCTAGTTCTATCTTCCCACTCACAATTAAGCTCTCTTGTCAATTAAAATAGGTTTATTACTTTTTCGTCTAGGTTGTTTTTTATAGAGCGCATCCGAAGGGTAAATCGATATCGAGATAGCACTCAAGGCTCCAAACCAAAATTTTTGATTATCTAACAGATGGAGTTCGCTCGTCCAAACTCTGTTTTCTGACCAAAATAATAAAAATAACAATGTGGTTACTGCCCAAATAGAAAATTGTTTTTCCCAATGTTCCCTGATGCATTTTGCGAGCTCGTAAAACAGTAGCCGAGCTTTTTCTTTGCCGTGGACTAAACGGTGAGCAAATATTGTCCGCGGACAAACGGCGACCAGTTGATCAACAGATTACCTATCTTGACGGGCTGTCGGCTGGAACTAGGGGCTGCTGCAATAAGATAAGGGCTCTGGTTACAGAAACGCCAGATCTTCTGGGTTAGTCTAGGCACAAGTGTTCCGCGCGATGTACCGGCTGCTAGTTAGTCTCCTGCTGCTGTTAGGGGTCGAGGGCCTGCAGCTGAGCAACTGCAACCACACGGAGGTGACCCTGCTCCGGGATACGGAGCTCTTGACCACGCTCTTGCTGCGGAACTGCAGCCTGTCGCACCTGGAGAATGCCTTCTTCGTGCGTTTCGGCCACCTTCTTCAGCTGGAGTTGCAGTACAGCGGACTAAGTGATCTAGAGGACTTTTCTCTGAATGGACTGGCCAGACTCCAGTCCCTCTCTCTGAGCCACAACAATCTGAGCACCCTGAGGTCCTGGTCCAGTGAGCCTCTGGGCGCTCTCACCTCTCTCGACCTAAGTTACAATGCATTCAGGAGCCTGAGGTCTCAGGGATTCGCCCTGTTTCCCCAGCTACAGCTGCTCGACCTAAGCTCCAACCAGATCAGTCAGATCGACGAGGGGACCTTTCAGGGACTGTCCCACTTAAAGCATCTGCACCTGAATGGAAATCTACTGCAGCTCATTGACGGAACCTTCTTTCAGGGTCTGCACCGTCTTGCAAGTCTGTCCCTTCAGCATAATCTTATAGAGAGCATAGAACTGGACTCCTTCGAGTCTAATACACATTTGCGAAGCCTTCGTCTGGATGAAAATATTCTCACTAGCCTTGCATTTCTCAGCCAGCGAGGACTGGCGCGTCTCGTTCACCTGAATCTGTCAAATAACCAAGTGAAGAGTTTGGAACCACTGGGATTTTCTAAGAACTTTGAGCTCCAGAGCCTGGACTTGAGCTACAATAAATTGATAAATCTTACAAAGGAGGCCTTCTCGGGCCTGGACTCATTGGAGGTGAGATTCGCTAATTAAAATATTCAGCATGTGTTGATTTTTTCTCTAATTACCAGCGTCTCAACATCAGCCATAATTCTGTAGATGTTGTGGATACAGACAGTCTGGAGGCGCTCGTCAGTCTTCTGCAAATAGACCTGAGCTACAATCAACTGACTACGCTCCCAGAGGCATTATTCAATGCCAACACCCAGCTGGAGGAGATTATGTTTGGTTACAACCTAATCGGACAGCTGCCGCCACTCGCCTTCGCGCACCAAAACCACTTGCGGTACATTCAGTTCACCGGAAACCTACTCCCCGACGCGGACTTCCTGCAGCGACTGCTTGCATCCTTGAATCGCCTCTCCCTCTACGTCGATCTTAGTTCGAATCGCCTAAGATCAATCGATCTGGCCAGTCTGCGTCAGTTCCGATACCTGAACCTGGCGGACAACAGCTTCAACTGTGCCTGGTTGATAGGGAACTTGGCGCGGGATCTGCCCAGCTCCGTGAACTTTGCTCGTCCCTGGTCCGTTCTGAATGGTTGGAGCGACGACCTCAACAACATAAAGGGTGTGGACTGCACCGAGGGGAACACCAATCGCTCCATTATATTGCTGAACGCCAGTGAAGTTTCTCAGTACACGACTAGCAAATGCGAGTGCGCCGTAAGTATAGCTAAAAACCCTTAAATAATGAATAATCCAGAGGCTTTTGATTGCAGCAACCCTATGACGAGACGGACCCCTCGCCGCCCCCTCTTACCTGGCCCAAGATACCCACGGATCGATTCGACTCGCGATCGGTGATCATCTGGATGCTGGCCGCAATTGCCTTGGCCTTTGCCGGTCTTCGGTGGCTGCGACGGTTCGTCGACCGTAATGAAGGCAGGAAAGACGGGATGAAGGCTCTAAATAGAATGGTTTGTTGAGGTCTTATATATATTTACGATCTTAGGGCATGTCCTGGAAAACTTAACTTTGAGACCCAATTAAGAATTTCGATATGGCACCTAAAAAACGGCTTGTCTCTTTGAGTTTTCAGAGCTTTTTGGACCGAAATTCAAATACAAAATACAAGTACTATTAACTACAAAATAATAACGAAAAACTTAATGCAAAATAATAATATCCAATATCCTTAAGTAATAATAGTAGCAAAATCTCCCACGGTACTTTGATTATATAATTTGAAATATTATTTTTAGAGTAAAAATAAACGCTACTTATCCAAATTACAAATATATATTTATGTTTTATTATTAACATGGATTGACTTTCTTTATTATCAAGAAACCAGTTGTATGTCTACAAAAATCATTTGGCAGCTGCTTATAAAAATATATTGAATTCATAGTAAAATTTATCCACATGTTATTTTGGTAATAACAAAATAAATAATAAAAAAAGTGTAACGTGTAAAATAATTGGAAGATTATATATAAGCTTAAAGGAACTGAAGAGGTTGTCACTCGTAGAGACGATCTATGACCTTGGCATATTTGGCGTGAACAATGTTCCGCCGGATCTTAAGCGTTGGTCCTAGTTCTCCGGTGGCCAGGGAGAATTCGTGGGGAATGAGGGCGAACTTCTGTACCCGCTGCGCGTTCGATATGGCATTCTTGTTCGCTCGCTTAATGCCCTCCTCGAGGGCCTCCAGAAGTTTGGGTTCAGCGATGATGTCCAGGGCGGCCGACACAACTGCTGAATCGTCGCTTAGCTGAAGATCCGCCGGAATGTTGAGAAGGCTGGAGAGTCGGGTCTCATGGATGTCCAGATCGCGGAGCCACTCGATGGTCTCCTCTCGCAGTGCATCCAGTGGAACTCCGGTCTTGGCATCGGACTTTGTCTTCAGGGACAACAAAACTGTCAGATACTTGCGATGGTCGCCGATCAGGAGGACATTGCTCACACAGGGCAACTCCTTCTTGATCAGCTCCTCGATGTGCACTGGGGGAATGTTCTCCCCGCCGGCGGTGATGATGAGTTCCTTGAGCCGTCCGGAGATCACGAGATTTCCCTTGGGATCGATATACCCCAAGTCGCCAGAGTGCAACCAACCATCCTCATTGATGGCCTCTTCGGTCTTCTCCTGCAGTCCCAGGTAGCCCATGAAGATCGTTCGTCCCCGCATTAGAATCTCCCCCTGACCACTGCCATCCGAATCCTGGACCATCAGTCCCAGTCCCCTGACCGTAGGACCCGCACTATACAAATTGCTAATTTGATTGCCGGCATTAATAGCGACAATACCGCCGCTCTCCGACATACCATAGCACTCGCTCAGAGGCATATCCAGGCCGAGGAAGAACTGCTTCAGCTCAACGGAGATGGGAGCTCCGCCTGTCAGGAAAAAGCGACAGTGATCCAAGCCAATCATCCCGCGAATACGCTTTACCATGCGAGACGCTAGCCAATATTTAACACATTCCCAAATCGAAGGGATTTCGCTAAAAAAAATGTAAATATAAAGTCGTAAATAGGTCGGTTTTTATCTTTGTTCTTAAATAGTAAAGAAGTAAATTCCCAACAAAGTTTGTATCTCAAGTTTGAGCTTCTTTTAACTCACCCCTCAAACAATGTGGTCCTATATTCAGCTACAGAAATTCGAGCCTGGGCTAGTAGCAGCTTTGAGAGGGGATTAGCTATCGCCTCCGCAGCCACCAGGTGTTCTTGTAGCTTCTCGAAGACCCGCGGCACTCCGAACATCGTCGTTGGTCTCGTCCTTCGGAACGTTTTGATCAAGGTTCCTTTAAGCGCGTTCTTGTCAGCGAATGTCACGCATCCTGCAAAAAGCAGACCGAACAACAAGTCAAGGATCTGGGCTGCCACATGACTCAAGGGCAGATAGCACACGAAACGCTCAGAGCCGGCTTCTACATTGTCCAAGAAAGCTGTTGCGGCTTTGACATCGAAAATAATGCTGTCGTGGCTGAGCATCACAGCCTTGGGAAGGCCCACAGTCCCCGAGGTGAATATCAGCATGGCACACTCGTTGGCATACACTCGACTCTCCCGGGCCTTCAGCTCATCCTTGAGCTCGTTAGAAAAAGTCCTCTCCTGCAGCTTCTGCCAACTGAAATAGCCGGGCTCCTGGTCCACGAAGTTCTCGAAGGGTCCATGCAGCTGGATCACCGCCTTCAGGCGTGGCAGGCGCTCCTTGATCGCTCTCAGCTTGGCCATCTGCTGGGCATCATCCACAATGCACACCGTGGACTCTCCGGTGGCCAGGACGTGATAAACGGCTTCTGCGGAGTTGCTGGGATAGATTCCAGCCACCACAGCGCCAGCTCTCAAAGCTGCGATCTCGGCAAAGAACCACTCCGGACAATTGAAGGCCAGGATGCCCACGGAACTCCGTTCCTCAAGGCCCACGCTCAGGAGCATAAGAGCAGCCTGCTCCACTCGCTCCTGATACCCGCGGTAGTTCAGGGTTGTCCAGCCATCGTCTCCGGCTCCTGGGGTTTCCCACACCAAGGCGGGCAGCTCGGGATGCTTTTCGCACACCTCCGCGAAGAACTGTGGGATGGTCTGGGGAACGGTGCCCTGCGAGAAGGATCCCGGCTCGTCCAGGCGCAGTTTGACGGCCTCGTGAAGGGAGGTGCTGGTGTAGCGCGTGGCTGGCTTGAGCTCGCTCATGATGATAAATAAACTAGGCAAAGTCCATGCACAGGTATTTATTTTCCATAAGCTAAATGAGAGCGAGATGGCGGTAAAAAATCTTTATTGTATAATAACTCTCATGTACGCTATCGCAAATGCATTCATAACATATAAATGTACTTTCTTTTTACTGGGTATATTATGATCGAGTATCGGCTTGTAGCTTTCTTCTTTTTATTCCTAGAGAGGAATTTGCAACGCAGAAAAGGAATTGATCCTTTTTATACCCTTTCAGGGTATTATAATTTTAGTCAGAAGTTTCCAACGCAGTGAAGGAGTCATATTCCACCCTATAAAGTATATGTATTCTTGATCAGCATCAACAGCCGAGTCGATCTAGCCATGTCCGTCTCTCCGCCTGCCCGTTTGTCCGTCTGTCCGTCTTCCGCCTGCCCGTTTGTCCGTCTGTCCGTCTGTCCGTCTGTACGTCTGTCCGTTTGTCCGTTTGTCCGTCTGTCCGTCCGTCCTTCCGTTTCTACGCAAACTAGTCTCTCAGTTTTTGACCTATCTGATTAAAACTTTGCTGACAGTCTTCTATATGCTCTCACTACTTTATAATTCGGAACCGGCCGGATCGGACGACTATAGCATATAGCTGCCATAGGAAGAATCGGTACATTTTAATGCAAAAAAATATAACTTAGCCAATTTTTAAGATATTTGCATGCAATTCGAGAATTAGCCACTTTGTATTATTCTAAAATTTCGGTATTAATTTTATGAAAATCGAACAACTATATCATATAGCTGCCATAGGACCGATCGGACAATATTGAAAAAATCTATTTTAGCCAATTTTCCACATATTTTCATAAATTTTGACACATGGCCAGCTTGTATTATTGCAGAATTTCGGTTTTTATTTTGTTCGCAACACTTAGTTCGTTCGCATCATTTTACGCTGGCAACATTCTTTGCTGGCAACATTATTCTCTCGCAAAATGTATTTTATGCGAAAAAGTCACAACATTTTTCTTCTTCTTCAACTTACTGCAAGGGTATTTAAACTTCGGCATGCCGAAGTTAGCTTCCTTTCTTGTTCATAAGTGGTACTATATAAATTCTTGATCAACGTAAAGAGTCTAGTCGATCTAGCCTTGCTCGTCTGTTTGTTAGAAGTAAACTAGTCTCTCAGTGTTGTCGTGTTTGAAACTATCGTGGTTGAAACTTTAGATAGTCTTTCTGCTATTTTCCTTAATATTTAAGCAAGAACGAGCAAAATTAAGACGACCAGGAACTTAAATGATAAAACGTTTTATTCCTTACTTTTCTTTCTTTTTAATTAAATTGCTTGTAATCTGGGATATGATCACATTTTAGGAAACTATAACTTCTATATCAGTTTTATAATAATAAGACGAGTACATCATAAAGCGGTCATAAGATCGATCGTTAAGTACGAGTATGTATTTGTATATGACTGTGTTTATGTAAAACTGTATGTATTAAATTTACAACCAATCTTAAAAAAGTTGAAATCATTAAATTTTTTTACCAAACAATATTTTTGTTTTTAAGATGCACGATGCATCGGCAAAAGGTAAATTTTCTATGTTTTAATTGCAGTTTGGAAGAGTATACAAAGTTCTGCTTCCCAAATTTAGTTTTCTCTTTTGTTATACATTATTTCAGGTCGCAAGAGTAGCGTAACCCCTTGTTAGAAGTAATTAAAAATGAAACAAATAAATGTGAAATTGTATCTTGAGTTTTTTCGTTTATTGTTGTTTTAAGCTGTCCAAGGTCCCGACAACTTAAAGCCACCTTTTCATTCACTGTCTGAGCGTCAAGTCTGTCTGATTTAATTTTCCTCAGACAGCGTTTGTGACCTTAACCTTAATTTCCTTTGTGATAGTGATCCTGGTTGAAAAAATTAGTTTGATTTTGCCAAATAAATTCTAAACTTTGCGCAGTTTAACAGTTGTTGAAAGCATAAATCTACAACAAAAACTAAGAAATCTAACCTTCTGGAGTTTTAGTTTTAGTACGTGTTGAAAACTCGGGAAATACGGGTTTATTTAAATTTCTTTACATAATTAAGGCCATGAGTTAGGACTGTTTTCAAGTTAACCCAGAAATCTGCCCGGAAATTATAATTACCGGATAAATTTATCAAAGCGATTTTCTACCCTCCTCAAATGTACTAAATATTATGCTCTAATGTTGCCTTTAAATGTATTTCCCAAGAAAATAATAATAAACCTTTAATACTCTTATAACAAAATATATTAGGGTCACAATTCCTTAAAATGCTAATGTTGATTACAATATAAGTCCAATCAAGTCGAAACATTGAGTACTACGTAAGATGGGAATGCCATTCCAGAGTTACTTGTAGAGACGTTCTATGACCTTGGCATATTTGGCGTGAACAATGTTCCGCCGGATCTTAAGCGTAGGTCCTAGTTCTCCGGTGGCCAGGGAGAATTCGTGGGGAATGAGGGCGAACTTCTGTACCCGTTGCGCGTTCGATATGGCATTCTTGTTCGCTCGCTTAATGCCCTCCTCGAGGGCCTCCAGAAGTTTGGGTTCAGCGATGATGTCCAGGGCGGCCGACACAACTGCTGAATCGTCGCTTAGCTGAAGATCCGCCGGAATGTTGAGAAGGCTGGAGAGTCGCGTCTCATGGATGTCCAGATCGCGGAGCCACTCGATGGTCTCCTCTCGCAGTGCATCCAGTGGAACTCCCGTCTTGGCATCGGACTTTGTCTTCAGGGACAACAAAACTGTCAGATACTTGCGATGGTCGCCGATCAGGAGGACATTGCTCACACAGGGCAACTCCTTCTTGATCAGCTCCTCGATGTGCACTGGGGGAATGTTCTCCCCGCCGGCGGTGATGATGAGTTCCTTGAGCCGTCCGGAGATCACGAGATTTCCCTTGGGATCGATATACCCCAAGTCGCCGGAGTGCAACCAACCATCCTCATTGATGGCCTCTTCGGTCTTCTCCTGCAGTCCCAGGTAGCCCATGAACACGCTACGACCGCGCATCAGAATCTCGCCCTGCCCATTGGTATCCGGTTCCTGGACCTTCAAAGTCAGTCCCTCGATCGCGGTGCCCGCACTGTACAAATTTGTGATATTGACGTTCAGAGTGATTGCACCGCCGCTCTCCGACATCCCATAGCACTCGCCTAGAGCAATGTCCAGGCCCAGGAAGAACTGTTTCATCTCGTCTGAGGTGGGAGCTCCGCCAGTCAGGAAAATGCGGCAATTGTCCAGACCTATCATCTCACGAATGGGCTTTATAATTCGAGAGGCCAGCCAGTATTTGGTGCTACCGTAAATCGACGGTTTTTTGCTGAAATAAGAATAAAGCGTAAGATTAATTTATAACCAATTGACAATAATTTATTTATTTTTTTCAGATTTTCTTTGATTATGACATTTCTTTCAAGTAGTTAGAGACAAAAAATTGCATTTTTTTTATAAATTCCTTAAAGATTTAAATAAAAAATGGTTTGGTCAAATAAAAATTTAATATTGTTATGCAAAAGGGCCACTGGAACTATTAAAGGTTCAAATTCTTCAAATCACGTAGCCAGCACTTGTAGTCTTTAAGCCGTAGTCTAAAGACATATATTTTAATTCTTTTATAATAAAATTCTTTCTTAATGAGTTATGTGGGTTTTCCAGTGATGTAACTGAGTGTCAAAGTTGGTATTGGGGTAAAACTGAGTGGTAAAACAACCTTTGACGGTGAAAACTAAAAGTCACACTCATGGAAATTCACAGCTAAATGAGCTTTAAAAATTAAGTTCTTTTTCCTATTTCACTGCTTTCAGATTCTGCCAACTCACCCCTCAATCAATGTGATCTGGTGTTCGGCAACCGCAGCTCGAGCCTGGGCCAATAGCAGCCTGGAGTACGGTTTTGCCTTGGCCTCCGCAGCCACCAGTCGCTCCTGCAGCTTCTCGAAGACTCGGGGCACTCCGAACATCTTTGTGGGCCTCGCCTTACGGAAGGTCTTTATCAAGGTGCCCTTGAGAGCGTCCTTGTCAGCAAATGTCACGCATCCGGCATGGGAAAGTCCCAAAAATATATCAAAGATCTGGGCAGCCACATGACTCAGGGGCAGATAGCTGACGAAACTCTCCTTTCCGAGCTGTATGTCCTTCAGACAAGCGGCTGCAGACTTGGTGTCGAATATGATGTTGTCGTGGGTAAGCATTACAGCCTTGGGAAGGCCCACAGTCCCCGAGGTGAATATCAGCATGGCGCACTCGTTGGCATACACTCGACTCTCCCGGGCCTTCAGCTCATCCTTGAGCTCGTTAGAAAAAGTCCTCTCCTGCAGCTTCTGCCAACTGAAATAGCCGGGCTCCTGGTCCACGAAGTTCTCGAAGGGTCCATGCAGCTGGATCACCGCCTTCAGGCGTGGCAGGCGCTCCTTGATCGCTCTCAGCTTGGCCATCTGCTGGGCATCATCCACAATGCACACCGTGGACTCTCCGGTGGCAAGGACGTGATAAACGGCTTCTGCGGAGTTGCTGGGATAGATTCCAGCCACCACAGCGCCAGCTCTCAGGGCGCCGAACTCGGCAAAGAACCACTCCGGACAATTGAAAGCCAGGATGCCCACGGAACTCCGTTCCTCGAGGCCCACGCTCAGGAGCATAAGAGCAGCCTGCTCCACTCGCTCCTGATACCCGCGGTAGTTCAGGGTTGTCCAGCCATCGTCTCCGGCTCCTGGGGTTTCCCACACCAAGGCGGGCAGCTCGGGATGCTTTTCGCACACCTCCGCGAAGAACTGTGGGATGGTCTGGGGAACGGTGCCCTGCGAGAAGGATCCCGGCTCGTCCAGGCGCAGTTTGACGGCCTCGTGAAGGGAGATGCTGGTGTAGCGCGTGGCTGGCTTGAGCTCGTTCATGCTGAAGACGCTCGCGACGAATAAACCCGGCAAGGTCCCGAGCACGGGTATTTATGGGATCGCCACCAGACGCTGATAAGCCCAAAGTGGGCATAAGTAGCAGACAGTGATGTTGAGTCTGATGCATGGTTCGTACTGTGGCTCAGCCACGTCTACGGACACACAAATCAGAAAAACCTTTGGACCCTGGATTTGGGAATCCATAGTTTACATATATATGAATGTATTTAGTCAATGGAAATTATTAGTCAAGATAATTAGAAATGGATTACTTAATAAACTCTGTTTAGAACTACTTTTTGTTAATATTGACTATAACCGATTTGTGCAGCATTTCTAAGATTAAACACAATGACTAAGCAACTAACTCTAATTTCAGTTTCTCAAGAAACTATGCCTAATCTCAGGGTAAAGACTATTTGTAGTTTTAATGTTAATTTGATTTGTATTCTTATTTATATCATAAATATTGTGTTAATTAACTTGCATTTTATTATATATTTGATTATTCATCGTTATTTCTTACTAGCGTGATAAATAACTCGGCTCTGGATAAGTCTAATCCCTATAAAAATAGTTCTTTGGCTACTTCTATGTACATCATAAGAGTTTTGTTGTTAAATAGTATTAAAAAGCTCTTCATATTAAGAGAAACACTGTTGCGAATGAGTGTCTTTAAAGTATAAAAAACCACAGTGCCTGATCTCCGGCAATCAATCGCAGCGCGGACACCGATTAGTCAAGAGTTCTTGTTTGTCGTTAGAAATACATTGGCTGATCTTTAGACACGTGCAGCTACCTCGGGGTTGCTTCGGGCTTTGACTGATAACGGATACAGCCTAGGCTTTGTCTTTTCCTGCCCAATCCTCCCTGCTAAGAAGCCCCTGAGACGGTTGCCGATAAAGACAATCAGGGGTCGTGAACACGAATTTTGTGGCGGTCGTTGTGCGATAGTAACAGGATTCCGAATGGTAAAACATTTAAACTGATTTCATGGGATCTAGGGCAAAGATCAGTAGTAGCATAGATTATATATTTTAGTATGGAAATTAATTAATTGAGTCTTGTTGAGAATTCTGTGTCATTTACTTATAATTTTATTAAAAAAATGTCAACGAGTGAAGATACAGATTTATATAGGCTAAATAAAAGTATTATCTGTCTAGAATAATTTGCTTAAATTTCTCCAATTATAATTAATTCTTAATAATTAAGTTGGAATCCCTAAGGCGAGTACTGTTTTTCCAACATAAACATATTAATTAACCTGTAACCTAATGAAAATATTACATTCTATTAAATAAAAATAAGGTAATAACACTGTGCTTTGTATTAAGATTTTTTTGGGTACTTCACTAGTTTTCTAGTTCGAATTTTGGTATGAATGCGTAAATTTATATGTATTGACTTTTATTCATTTACAAACATTTGCAATTTCCTATGGACTGGGTAAATATTTAGGACTTAAAAGTTTAAAATAATCATTAGTTCCTACCTTATTTGCCAATATCTACAAAAATTAAGGTTAATATAGTTTATCATAACTTAAATAGAAATGTTTTATGTCTAATCACTTTTTTATAGTTACTTTGAACTTGTTACTATCATTTCATAACGGGACAATCTGCACTAAGCATCTTTTTATATATTATAAAAAATATTTGTAATACTTTAATTTACAACTCTCGCATCTTAGCACCAAACTGACCCTAGACTAGCATAGGTACTGTGATCGAGTCCAGGTAGTGCAAGTGCCCTATGTATGATGTGTATTTGTGAGTTTGTTAGGGGAAAATGAACCCATTCCAGGTGCTGTGCATGGCGGAATTTTGCGTGGGTTTCACGGGGCTGTCCCCGGTAAAATACCCCCTGAGCCCGTGCTGCCATTTGGTCACTCGGGCGCTTAGACGAGTGCCATAATATCGCACACACACACGGTTTACACACGCAATGCGTCACGTCCAGAGAGAGGAAAAAACTTTCTCGCAGGCCAGCTGACAGCAGCAATAACAACAAAGAACAACCGTCGCTGTCGCAGTCGCAGTAGCAGTCGCCGTCGCCGTTGAAGTCGACGTCTACGTCGCTGCTGTTGTTGGTTTTCCACTTTGCTGGGATTTCTGGGCGCCTGTTCAACGAACAGTCATTTTTTGTACAAATTTATAATTTATTGTTTAATTTATTTTATTGCTAAATGTCGGAAGCACCTCGGAGCGAATGTGACCAGCATTTGCGCTGCGTGAAGCGATTTACATACACTGAGAGCCACATGTGGCGACTGGCCACGGAGACGATCAAGGGAAATATTATTAACCCAATTGCAATTGTTGCAACTCACAGCTTATCTGCCGTTATGCTGGCAAGAACAACATTATTATGAAATTATTTACCAACGAACAGCAGCTCATGAATGCCAGCAAGTGTGGCCATTGTCTGCGAGGGCACTGGCGGTGTGGCGGGGGGGTTATTGCATCAAAACTACAACACAAATAGTTGCAATATTCTGTTTCCCCCGTTTGTTTCTTTTTACTCTACTCGCAACTATATAGATTTATATGTAGTTTCGAGTGTGAGGGGGTATGTGCAGCGGCGGTACATGGGATTTGTATCGGCTAGTGCAAGAAAATATAAAAATCGGAATATATATGCGGGCAGGGGCACAGGGGGCGCCCGAGCAGATGTAATAGCATGTGCGGGGCAACCACAATGCGGCATAGGCAGGCGGCAGGGGAAAGCTCACCTCAAATGGGAACTGGCAATAAAGCTAACAATAAAACAGGGTGGTGCGGAAAAGAAGTCCTTATATTAGAATATGGTATAAATAGTATGTTTAAATATTGTATGACAAGTTAATAGATACAGGCTATACATATCTAAACATTCATCGAATTTAATGATAACATTGAAATTTTATAATCGTTAAAAAATAAGATAGTAAGTCTATAATTGGCGCTGACGTTTAGACTACCCTATAAAGATACATAGAAAAGTCTTTCTGACTAGAGCAACTGATCTGGAGGAGCAAAGTGGGACAGTGACAATAATACACCATTTTATAATATTATACTTTTTATTTTCATATTCAATATTATAAGAAATATTCTTACACCTAAATAATTATATTCGTATCGTAATATATTAATACCATATTCGTGATTTGATCTATGAAGTGCCACGTTCTTATGACAGCTGAAAGGTAAAATTCTCCAAATATTTAAAGTTTAAGAACTAGGTGTATAATAGTAGTCTTTAATATTTGAAATGTTAAGTCATAACACATTCCACAATTTATTAAAGTTTTTTATAGGTTCCTATTTACTTTTTATTCCAATCTTTAAGAATCAGATTGCTTTTGTCCCTGTGCAGCTGTACATGTCTAAGCCAAATCTAATCGGTTTACACCAAAGGAATTCCCACTATATCGAAGTAACTAATGGTTGACAATCGACAGCGACTAAGCCTGGATATGCCACATGCTGGCCCTTACTCATCCGTGCATATTACCCATTCATCCGTCCATCTATCGGCCCTGCATGTGTAACGATGTGTTCTGTACATATTTACACGCACATCGAGTGACCTAATGTGCGGGCTGTGGGCTGTGGGCTGGCACTGGGGCTGGGGACTGCGGACTGAGGACTAGGGGTGGCCACATGTCTGCGACTTTTGTAGATTTGTTTGTGTACATATAGATATAGCGAAAACACCCGGCGCACAGCATTGATTAGCAGGCGTGAAAGAGGCGAAGCCGAAGCCAGAGCCAAAGCAAAGCAAAAGCAAAAAGTTCATGCGAGCAGAGCAGCCAGCACCGAAAGCAACAATAACAACTAGCGGCAAACAAACAAGTACACACAACAATAAGGAAACACATTCGGGCATATGTACGTACATACGTACATACGTACATACGTACGTACAAGAGCGATACCCACACACGAGTACAAAAGAAACTACTAGAAGGAGGCGGTGGGCGAGGGGGCTGGGTGGAGATAAACAGCATTTATATTCATGTACCAACAACACATCGCAGACATAAAAAGCGAAACGAAAATCAAATAACATGTGTACATATTGACAAACAAGCGAGCGGACCGAGCCACAAGCGTACGTATGTATGTACATATCAACCAGTAGAAGTCCACAGCGGTGGATACGTACATTAGGGCGATGTACGGGCGGCATGTATGTACGTAAGTATGCAGTCTGTCATGCCCCGCTCCCACCTTCTGCAACTCATTCAAACTCATTTCTACACAAGCATATCAGTCGTGTTCGAAGGGAGATCCAAGTCGCTGGCCCTCTCTGACCAGTTGCACTCACAACAGTTGCAATGGTAATAGCAACCGGTATTTAGAAAAGAACTGAGGTACAACCCAAAAGAAACTTACATATTGCAGTTATGCGAATCAATACTATAACTTCATGTATTCGTCGATATCGCATACTACTCCTGTATTCGAAATTACATGAAAACCTAGTCAGAGACTAACCTAGTCAGAGACTGCTTCGAGCTCTTCAGGTGTATTCATTTTCAGTTTAACCAAGCACAGTGGAACCCATTTGAAAAACAAAGACCGTAAAATGTATTTATTTTAAATCCCCTTATCGAACTCAAGAAGATAGCTGGGAAAACTGAGTGTCTCTTAAATCTTAGAAGAAAATCCTAGCAATGCCCTATTTTCGCATCTGTCGTCAGAGCAGAGTCACGAGTTCATTTTAAGTGCATTCGCCTGATAAGCTAATCAGCTCGACCGGGTCGGTTATTGCATCTGAGCAGCCCATATAATAGGCATCATCATCACTGTCACTATCATCGGAGATAGCTATGGATGCACCGATTTCGGAGTCACACTCTCCCTCTGTCTATCTCGATTTTCAAGGCGTCGACACGCCGTTTGTTCTCGATGATGCTTCGATTTTCTGTCGTCATTGTTGATCAGTGGAAAATTCTGAACTCGGATTACTCAGTATGGAGTGCGATAGAGCATAAAATGTGCTTGGTCATTAAAAGCGACCAATGACTGCTATAATTTCCCCAAATGGAGCAGAACCTCCATTGCTATAAAAATGTGCAAAGATTGGCATCATTAAGTTAGTTGAGGACTACCAAATAAGCTGTCAATTTGGCAATTTAACTCGAGAAGTAAATATAATTGAATTTGGTATATTACCCTTAGGAATTGATCGTGCCAAGTTCCTGAAAAGAGTTTGCGTAAGTGCCTATAGCACTATTACCAAATTAGTATTATGTTATAAAACGTTGGGTGCGATATTGCAAAATAATTGACACTGATTATTAATAACCCTTGATAATACATCTTAGTGATTTTGTCTTGTCATAATATCAAGAGATTTAGAAGATCTTAAGAAACCTTGTCAAACCTCTTTACGATTCAGGAAACAAGTTTTACAAAATATTTCAATTTAATACAACTTTTTACTATATATTTATATATAGATTTATATAGGATTCAATAGGATAAATCCCAATCGTAGTTCTTAAAAATGTTAATGTGTATATTAAAGTATTTTCCTAATCAAACCGGAAATTACGGGTAAAAAGATACATATCTTGTGCATATCACACAAAGAAAAATTTACCTATTCAAAATAATGTATTGTAAAAGGCACATTTCCAATAGAAAACAAGTAAGAAAGCTACAGTCGTTCGTGAACGACTGTTATATACCCTGTAAAAAAATACAGCATGCCATGCTATCTCCTTCTATCCATTGGTTCAGTTCTATCTCTGTACCTTTCTAGCCATTTGGTTGCTCTCATCCGTTTTACGCTTCTTCTTTGTCATGGCTTTGACAACGATAAACAAAAATCAGCTGATCGCGACTTTTGCCTATTAGAGAAATGTAAACAAACTCGCTCTTGTCAAAACCACCACCATCTCATGCACTTGCGTGTGCAAGACAGAGACAGAGATAACCCTCTCTTTCTTGCGCACGGGAGTTAGTTTCTTGCGCTCATTAGTTTTGTTGTTGTTTTTTGGGAAGCTCCTGTTGCTAGCTGCCAAAATGATAACAAACTGATAAGTAAATAACTTTTGTGTTTTTTATCCGATCTTTACCAGATTTTCGGTATTGATACATGTACTACATATGCATGCCTATGCACGAAAAAAAAGATCTATGGTAATATTTGTGGCTGCAAAACGTTTTTTATTGATTTGCGGGGGAGTGGGAGGGAAATTTTAAAATCTGAAACAAACTTGATCTGCGTGCAAAACATTCCGACCTACATAGCGA